>JAPYZJ010008283.1:0-10536 GCA_030522765.1 Ophioninae sp. B BG-2022a
TAGTAAGACAAGGATATTTTCCTAGTAATTTGTACATCAGGCGTAGTATTTTTTTTGCACTAGACAATATTTTTTATTAAGCAATAGCAAAAATTACAACAACAAAAAAGATTGTTTGATTAATGATCTCTGCTGAAGTTTTAGTCATTTTTGAACTTTTAATTATTAACAAAGATTTGCTATGGCATCAACTTTGATAAAAACTTAAATTTCAGTACAATCGCGCCGAAAATCTTTTTTAAATTGTCTTCCAATGAGTCGATCTGGGATTTTTCACGAATAAACTAAAAATCTAACTAACTCAAAAACTACTCAATTTCGATAGAACATTTGGCGGCTTAATTTGCTGCATTTTAACTCTACGATGATTACCTGCATGGAATACGTCGAGTTACCAGTAACCCTGTATATGTAATTGAAAGATCTTCCGACCCGTCGGCTGTCGTCGAGAAATCGTGACGGTGGGGAATCTGCACCTGTTACGTATACCTCTCCGAGTTTAAGTTTAACGATAAAATTCACCAAGTTTAAAGAGCAAAGAGATCGGGCACATTTTATTCACGGAAAAATATATTGAACGACCCGTAAACTCGATAGATCACAATATTACGATTGTGACAGGAGGCAGGAAGCTATTATACAAATCGTTTACTCTGGTCTCCATGGAAATGGGAAAGAGCTTTGTGCTGCGCAAGCGCTCAACGATATTATAGTCCCATTCGTCGAAGTTTCATACCTCTACGACGCTTGTGGCGGAACACCCAAACAAACCCAAACAACGGATTTCCAGTACGCTGGTACTACGTATTCTCCTATCCTGTGTCCACTTCTTTACTCTAGTCTCCGTGCTCTCCGCACTCAGGGAGGTGTATACGAGCCGTTATACCAAATCTGTGTGTTGCGTTTACCAGTTGAACATTTTGCCGGCACACGCCAGTGTCTATCCGCCGGTCATGTTGAATCACTGTACTACCTTACATCTCCATCGGTAGATGGCGCCTAGAATTCATCGAAAACACGTTTTCTCTCGTCAAACGCCTCATACATCGATTAACTTCGGATTAATGAAATTGGCAGTTGTTGGTTTTCATTTTCGGCTTGAAAAGTTTTGAAGTACCGATCGATCAACCTCAGATGGATCCGTTACTATCGATGACTCGTTATCTTTTTGCAACATCATCCAGATTTATCAGATTCTGAGCTGAAATGTTGCGACGAATAATTTTACGCTCGGGTGTCCGCTATGGCCCCGCGAGCATGAGATTTAGTCAGAGGTCAGCAAATTTTGATCGGGAAAAAAGGAAAAAAAAGTTCTCGCCGCTGATGCGTACCAGCGCTATCATGCAAGACGGCCGGAGAATTTACGAGGTTCGACTGATCGTGCAAAGGAGTGGAGATATCGGTGACGTACTATTAGCAAATGAAGAACCTACGCTGACGAGCTCGTTGTGTACGAGAAAAACGGGTGAAAAATCGAAAGTTCCACCGACGAAAGAAATTCGTATCGAGACAGACGAGGGAACGGCCATATTATTTAGCGATGATACAGATGTAATCGATGACAGCAGTAACGACGAGACGACCGGTTCGGGAGTTTGTAAAAAATTTCGGCCACGCGTTAGTCCCTCTGTCGAGAAAATGATAACCGATGAAATAAATTGTCGCGTCGCGCTCGAGGCACTCAAGGAGATCATGAAATTCGAGGATGAGGATTGCTCCTCCGGCCGAAGAAGATCGAAGGGAAGACCGGCTCGCGAGGATCAAGCCTTATCGCGCAACTCGAACGGTCGTGAGAGGGTGTTGGATCAGTTGGTAGACACGATCGCGGGGTCACGCGATAACGACTTAATAATCGAGGGCCTCTTCTCACTGAGCAAAGATCGACTGAGTTCGCCAAAAAATGTGCACCGGGATCGTCTCTGCGACGAGGCACTGATCCGGGCGACCAACGGCAAACTTGAGATCGATAGCTTGATCGATCTCGTGAAAATTCTGAGGTCCTTCGAAGATCCGACTTATCTCGAAGTCTTGGACGCACTTTGGATCGGCATAAAAGCTCGCGAGATGGATATCAATGAAAACAACCTGGCTCCCCTTTTTCGTCTGCTTCCGCTCTTTCGTGAGAATCGGATAACCGTGAGACATATTTTGGAGAATAAATTGGCGGTTCATTGGTGGAGGTTGAGCGGAACGCGATTGTCCGAGATCTTGGAGGTTCTACGCACCGAGGGGAACCCGCAATGGGCGCTCAAATTTGCTCGAAAGTGGTCAAGACTCCACATAAACACTGCCCAAGAGCGGGAATTATTTGATCTTATGAGAACTCTGACAAAGTTTAAATACGCGAACGAAGAATCATTGGAAAGCTCATTGGCAAAATACATGAGGGCCAAAGGCCCTGATACCAAAGATCCAGCCTTGATCGCTCTTGTCATGAATTACTGTGGCAAGAATCGTATAAGAAACGGTCTGATATTTGAAACGGCAGCCAATTACCTGATCGAGAACGCAATGGACATTCCAGCTTCGCTCCTCGCACCTATTTTTGTCCCTTTTGGATATTTGTACCATCATCGAAACTTCCAGAAGGGCGACGATAACTTTTTGGAAAGCTTTCGAGTTTCGTTGGATTCGCGATTTTCCAACTTGTCGACGAACGACGCTCTCAATATTGTGCTCTCCTTCATCTACTTGCGGCAAACACCCCACGATCTCGTCGATCGATTATTCACCACAAGTTTCATCGAAAAAATGCACACGAACGGCGACACGTCTAAAATAATGTATCTACGAGAAAAGCTTTGTTTTCTTGACAGGGCAATGGCCCTGGAGAGCGATCGTTACTCCTGTCGTATGGTCCCGGAGGTCCATTGCGAGAAACGGATTTTCATGAGATCGCGGATAAAACGTATCACTGATCTTGTATATGGCTATCTGATGGAGATTGTAGGCGGCCCCGATAAATTGAGCAAATCCGTTATGCTTGGACAACTCTCCACTATTGACCTGTACACGCTCGATATTTTGATCCATCCGTGCCCGATGCGGACGTCTATGTTTTCATTGACCGACTATTCCGGAGGCACTGACAAAACAGCCATTTTGATCAATCTGCCGGAGCACTATTGTCGCAACACCAGCAGCCTGATCGGGCCTCAAGAGATGCGAATCCGACACCTCAAGAAATTAGGCTTCCGGGTCGTTACGTTCAACTATACGACGCTTCTCAGACTCAGACATTGCCCGAAAGAAATGAATCGTTATCTCACAACCGGATTGCGCTCGCTTCATTCTTAAATCGCCCGCTTTTTCTCATTTCAACGACCGTCGTTGTTATATTTATTTCTCTTGTCATTTGTAGCATTTCGATATACGTTATTCCTTTTTTATTGTATAAAGTATCAAGTGTACGTTTCTTAAATTGCTTTCCCTCGTGGCGTTCCCTCTGCAGTGTACAAGTTACCCGATTTCGTAGTGCGTTTCGATTGTGTCGTGCAGGAAGACTGGAGAGAACGAGTGTACACAGCATAGGCCGATACGTAGTTACAGCCTCTTCAAAAATCCGACTTGCAATACTTCCAAATTGTGTCACTAGCAGCTCTCCTGACGATAAAGCCTAGTTCGTACTATGCTAGTATTTTAGTCTAGTAGCGAGGACTTTAGTAGCTAAACGTGTCTGAATACGAAAAAGTTTGTCGAGTAGGTTGATAAGTAAGTGAGTCGTGTCGATCAATTTTTGTTCTATTTTAGTCGGGCGAGCCAACTCACTGGTTCACCGGCTAATCAAGTCCGAACCTGCCGATTCAGTCAAGTTCATTAGTTGCCGCAGAAATGTCGTACACTCCCCCACTATGTATACCCACTTGTTGATTCACCCACTACTCGAGCAACTGTACTCAAGTGCGAACGATTTTTCGGCAGAGGCGAATATTTTAGCTACTAAATTACTCGCTACTGCACTGAAATACTAGCATAGCGCGAACCAGCCTTAAGGATGTGTCGACGACGTACCACGTGACACACGAGTGCGAGAGAAATGACCGAAACTTAAAATCGCAATTTCTCAAGGACGGAACAATTGTATCGCAAAATTCAAGCATCTATTTCTGTCTCTATGAATTCTACAAAGACTGATGCTCGATTTTTCGCCGTAAACTTGATCGACGCCGTGAAAACGGATTTCGAAAATTTGTGAGTTTACGTCGATCCTCGTCATGCCCTTGACGTCAGAAATAATTATAACAGTCGAAAACACATGCGCACGTAGAACACGAATGTGCCGTCAACGGCAACCGGGAGCACGCCAAGGGTACGAGGCTAGTAGGCGGAGCTAATCGATCGGACACGTACGATCTCAGCGCCCTCCTTATATGCTGCGTTTTTGTATACGTTTCGTAAGCACTGTGCGTCGACTCCTTCCCTCTGGTCCCTCCTTTGTAACGTGTCTCTTTCTCTACCGACATTCACGCAACGTACGGATTCTTGGTTCGCAGTCGCGTTATGAAAACGAGCGAGGAGCTCGATGTGCTCCGCTACGTGGCCAAAGTCAGTTCGGACGCTCACAAGCTCGTTATGCGAAATTTCCGGCCTGGCTGCACAGAATTTCAGGCCGAATCCCTGTTTAAGCATCACGTTTATTCGGTCGGTGGCTGTCGCCATGTATCTTACACGTGTATCTGCGCGAGCGGACACAACGGATCGATCCTCCACTATGGCCACGCCGGTGCACCCAACAACAGACTCATAAAGGACGGCGATATGTGGTAAGATACGCTAGTCGAGACCTATTAGGAAGTCGAACCGGAATCACTCATGATTTTTCGTTAATGTCTCAAACTTCAAATCCAACTTTCACAAAATTCGGGCTCTTTGGTTCCTCCGGCAGTTGTACGATATGAAAAGATATTGGAAGGTTGGCATTCTACAGGAAGTAAAATACAGTGGTATTTCAGCAACGTACCAGAACGGACACTCGGTAGGGGGAATTTTTGTTATTCCCGATCCGAAAATGATGAAAGCTTCTCATTGACTATCGTTAGTTAACGATAACGAAATCTGCCGTAAAGATTTACAGAATGGCCGTATAGAAGTGCAACGGCAACCGTGCCGTGGCACCACGTACCGCCAAACTCACGATGGTTCACCACTTACGCGTTGCTGTTACACTCGCTGTTGCTGAAAATATTAACATTTACGAAACGCGCCGAATTCCTAATTGTCGACCGATTGCAATGAATTACTGAAACGCTGCTGCATTTGTCGCTTCAAGAGCTACCCAACAATGTTCCCGAGTGATCGTTGCTGTATAATCTTGAGTAGTCCTCGGTTTACACCCGGGATTCCCAAAGTGTGCGCCGTAGAAAATAGAGATTGGAATACTAGTGTGCCGCGGGTTGAAAAAGATTGGGAACCCCTGGTTTACACAATTATACCAAACTGACGTCGCGATGTGAAATCCGTTTAAAACCTACCCTCGGCATTTCCGGCTGACCTTATCGAGGTCCGTTTCAAGTCAAGCCGGATCCCCGAATATTTGCACTACGTGTATTTCGACTACCGCATCGAGGGAACGCGGCACAGAAAATTAGTATCGCAGCTATCCTAGCGGATTCTACGACCAGAATTTCGGTCATAAGTTGAGTCGTTTCGACCGAATTTTTTCGGTCGTCGACACGAGCATCGGATTTGGCTCGTTGTTCATTACGACTAAAAATGATCAGTCAATCACCCCTTCCGGGGCCCGTTGAAAGTCCTCGTCTGCTGGTCGTTGCGTTGACCGTTCCGTAAATTGTTCCATTGACCGAAATTCTGGTCGACGAA
Source organism: Ophioninae sp. B BG-2022a (assembly GCA_030522765.1). Classification (NCBI taxonomy): domain Eukaryota; kingdom Metazoa; phylum Arthropoda; class Insecta; order Hymenoptera; family Ichneumonidae; species Ophioninae sp. B BG-2022a. Next base: position 5,821 of record JAPYZJ010008283.1, read on the forward strand.
TCCGCTAGGGTGACGAGTGAGAACTGTATTTACGGTATTTTCGCGGGAAAGCCGAGTTAAAGGAATCTTCTACCGTGCCCAGCCTTTTCGATATGGGCGGCAACTACTGCGGTTACGCCGCTGACATAACGTGCACTTTTCCGGCGAATGGAAAGTTCACGGAGGACCAGAAGATGATCTACAACGCCGTTCTGAAGGCGCGCAACGCTGTGATAAATGCTGCGAAACCGGGCGTCAATTGGTCCGATATGCATCTATTGGCCAACAGAGTTATGCTCGAATCGTTGAGGGAGGGTGGTCTGTTGCGCGGTCGAGTCGACGACATGATGAAGTCCGGTCTAAACGAGGTATTTCAGCCGCACGGCCTCGGCCACTTCCTGGGTCTCGATGTCCACGACGTTGGCGGTTACTTGCCGGGCAATCCGGATCGATCGGGTGCTCCGGGTGTTCGCAGACTGCGCACCGCTAGAACATTGTGCGCTGGTATGGTGCTCACCATAGAACCTGGCTGCTATTTCATCGATGTGGTGAGCGCGGCGCCTTCTTCCTTTTTACCCAAACTCCACGATTAAAGCGGGACGTATCGCGGTATCCCACTAATCGTCTTGTCGGTGTACCAGCTGTTGGACCAAGCGCTTGCCAATCCGGAGCAAAATCAATTTATCGTTCTCGAGAGGCTGGCTCAGTTCCGGGGTTTCGGAGGCGTACGAATCGAGGATGATGTCTTGATAACCGAGGATGGCCTCGAGAATTTCACGTTTGTACCACGCACGTGAGTATCCCACTAACGATCAATGCCGCGAGTCTGCTCCGTTTGGAACCGCCGCGCGTTCTATTCTTCCCGATCGCCCTCAGCTATTCTTTTCACCCCTCGAGTTCATACTTCTGCCGGTAATATATAATTGCGTACCGGCGCGTTCCGACCCATGATGTTTTTCAAATTGTTGTATTTCGGTAAATATGCATTCTTTTTTTGTACAGACTTTTTCGTAGCAAGTGATCCATATTTTGTTCTTTCACAAAAACGCAAATTTAACGCCAAAACATTGGCTCCAAGTGCGCTGGGCATGCGTTGCAAAATACGTACTTACGTAAGAATGTTATGGGTCAAAACGACCCAGTATTCACTCGTAACTACGCTGCTTTGCGGTCAATCGCGTAGAATTGTTGCTTTTACAGTAAATCGTCGATGAACAACGATTCCTTTTTTTTTTGTTTATCGTCCGGCGCGTACTTGTAGCGACCGATCCAGAACGGTCGCACGGTAGGCAAGAATCAAGCGGTAGTTATTAACGCGTACGTTTATGATCTGACTCAAACAAGTGATTTTAAGCAAGTAAACACGTTTCGTGAGAATTTGAAATTTCTGCTTACAAAGAAATTCAAACAAGTACTCGAATTTTAAAGGCTATTTGAAATATTTGCCGGGATTTTTAGAAGTTTTCGCGAGACACGCTATTTGAAAGAAATACCTCAATATTTTTGTTACCGGCGGATATATTTATTTGTACGTTTATTATTTTATTTATACTTGATTATTATCTGAGTTTTCCGGTTCGTGACCCTAGTACTTTAACCCTAGATTACTACTCTACGTCGCAGAGGCGCCCGCGTTTTTGATATATCGCTCGCTCTTTTTATCCCTTTTTCTCTCTTATATATATATATTTTTTTTTTTATTGTTGTACCACCCCGTACACCCTTCCGGGTTTTTACGGCTCCCACCATGTTTTCCTCCTATTCTTTCCCCACCTTGATTCCTCCTGTCCCCCCCTTGCGGCCGCAGCCGACTTACCCCCTCTGTACCGTATTCACCGTGCCATTTCTGGCACGGGCATAGGGAAATTTCATCGAAAAACTTCGAAGAAAAAAAATCTCGACCGCTACCGGGATTTGAACCCGGGACCTCCCGATCCGCTGGCCGCTAGCCGCGCCTTAGCCCGCATGGCCAATGGATCAGTCTTTTTCTCTCTTATATAATATTATAAAAATCTCTTTTATGTAATATTATTTAAAATTGTGTTTTTCTCATTTTAGTAATATACGCAATTATATTAGCAGTCAAAACATATCAATTATACTTATAGGTTTTGAATAAAATCATTAGTCAATATGATGCGTACGTCGCAACATGAGTAGTAATGTAGGGTTAAGGATGTTTAATTGCGGGTATCTATGGCTTTCTGAAACGTTTAATTTTCGACAGAATGAAAGGCAACTCGTGGTTCTCCGTTGAACCGTTAAAAACCGCTATCATTTCTCATGTTCGAAATACGATCCTTTTGGAGAGAACTCGGCGGTAAGATTTTTACCGACCGGGCGTGTGACGTATATCCTTGAGCACGATACCCGATACGCGATACGAGCCGACTGTTGCGGGTTCGTGTTGTCGTAAATGAAAATTGAATTTGACGAGGCACGGACGGCAGTTACGGTGCGGTCGATTAGCGCGCCAGGAGTACCGCTATTCTCGCTCCGATTATCCCGTGCGTTGGATAACTATTTTTGTATGTCCTCTATCGTATTAAGAACTTGTTGTTTTTGTTTTTACCGTCGACTGACTCGCGCGATTGCTTGGGTTTATCCGTCACCCGAATATTTCCTCCGTACACGCAAAATACTAATTAATTAAATTAATATTATGTATTTATCACACTGAAAGAAACGGTGAACGAATCTTCACCTACTTAACGCAAGATCATCTTTACCTACGCACTACCATCTCAAAATTCGATTTTAATATAATTTATCTGGCCACTGGGAATGATGCCTGAAGAAGTGGTAGCGGCTGACGGTGGAAAGCCCTACCGCACCGAAAATAGTCGGAAAAAAAAAAAAACGAACAGATTGGCCGATGAAAAAATCTGTATGAAGAACTGCTTACGATGAGGCGTATTGAGTATTTAGATTCGACGAGCGTCAACTAAACATTAAGTAAACAAAAAACCTGTCAAGTTGGGCGTCAACAAAAAGAGGAAAGGTTTTTTCGAAAATTGTCGGTAAAAAGAGGTAAAAGTTTCAAACAAAAATAGTACACTTTCGTATAACGCTGGGGAATATCGCGAAGAATGTTGTAACAACATTCAATACGGATAGCACGAAAATTCTTTACTGAAAAAATTCCGCCGTTTTGGTGAGAAGATTACTACTGTAGGAGAGACTCAAGCGCATCACCCGGCTGTATCAACGATGCCGTTCGCTGTTCGACACGCGCGCGATCGAGTTCGATCGTTATCCGTAATGGGTCGAACGATCCAATGAGTCACGGATTATATTGCGCGTCACGCCTGGACGTATTTCGAGTGCCGACCAATTCAAAGAAAGCGAAAATATTGATAAATAAACAGACCTACGAATAACGGTACTCCCGTTTGTAACAAAGAAATCGGATTCCTTTCCGTACAAATTTCACCTCTCGTAAAGACGCTTAAGAACCTCGAAGAATATTTTAAGTAGCCTCACGATTCGGGTACTCGTAAATTCTTCGTATGACAAAATTTCGTGTCTCCGACGCGTGTGTTTGTGATCATAAAAAAATATCACTTGTCAGTTGAATCTTGTATGTGGTCGCTAAACTGTCACCTAAATTCTTTCGCATGCTGTGCCCTTTGGGGTGACTTTATTATTAATGTCTGAACATGGCTCAATTAAGTTTAGAGATATCTCCCGGAGATAAGTTTGTTAGGGTGATGGATGAGTTTCGAGTCGATGAGTTGATTATTAATTACCGAATTACGTATAACGAACAATTTTACGTTGTTTTTGTATATTACTGGTTCCTTTTTTTCGAGAAACATTTCTTCATAAAACAAAGTCCACAAGAGTAAGATTAGAAAATTGCTTTTTTACGAAAATATTTTGTTTATGGGGCACAAATAACCACCGTATCGGGGGTCATTTTGAGGGTATATTTCTGGTGGACATCTCCTGTGCTGCTGAGCAGTGAGAAATTTAACCGGATTTTTTTATCGTCTCGCTGCTTCTCGAAGCTTCTCGGACCTTATTCTTTACCTTTTTTTTTTTTTTGATAATAAAGACATTCCGGTACAGCTCTACACGATTGACACCCAATACATTCTTAACGTATTTTCGTGACCAGCTTTGCGTGTTTATATTTTCACTTGTTTAGTGACGGAATAGCTCCTCGGTCCTTTTTTTTATAGCTTTTTTGTCCAGTTCAATTAATTATACAAACTGAATTAATCAATTCTGAATCCTCGGTGCACGGACTTTTTTCTGGAGCAGCGTAGGCAGTGGCGTTCACTTGAGGGGGAGCCTGCTTTAGAAGCTGCAAAAAATCGATTTTTTCGCGGATTTTTTACGGAAGGAAAGAAATATTCGATTGAAACGAAACTTTCAGGTTTTATTGTTATATATTTCAACAGTCTTCTTAAATTTTTTCATTAACATATATGTCATATTATGCCCGGTACAAGCATTTCGGCGGGAAAGACGCAGGTCGCAATTTCCATCTGAAACAAAAAAACCCAAAAAAAAAATTTCATTTTCAATAATACAGCTTCTAGTTGTACCAAGAAAAGTCAACAAAAACTGAGAAATTCAACAATTTTTAGCAAATTGAAAAAAAATTCATTTTTTTGGAAAAAAAATTTACTTTAGATTGTTTAAAAAGTGGGTTAATCATAACTTTCTTAAGGTTTTTTAGGTTCAACTAGAAGAGAATTTAATCCCGAATACAATGAATTTTGTCTCGTT
>JAPYZJ010008286.1:0-21503 GCA_030522765.1 Ophioninae sp. B BG-2022a
TCATGGAAAGCCTCAGTAGGGCCTCACCCGGCAATTCCTGCATAGGGCCTTGTTGGGGAAAGCCCTAATAAGATCTAATCAGACAAGGCCTTGCTAAGGTCTTATCAGGAATAGCCTTAGTAGGGTTTCAGTAGAGAAGGCCCTAGTAGGGCCATTTTAGCATTGCCTGATTTCAGGCTCAAACACCTATGGCCCGATGGGGACATAATCAGGCGGTTCGTAATATGTGTAACCCTATCACTCCCATATCAGGACCTGATCCTGATCAGGCTAACCCTATGAAATTTCTACGTGGGTAATTGATCCAACGTCTAAATCTATCGAAATTCCTCTCGATGGAAAAGAGGAAAAGAGGGATAGTGCTGGATTTTGATCAGGATGTAAAAAGAACAATCTTGAACAGAAGCCAGTCGTTAAAGTCTATAATAATTGCTGGTACAGATCCTCTTCGCATTCATTAAAACCGGAGACAATTGGGGCTCCCTGAGAACAGGGGCAATAAACATATACGTGTATATCAAATAATATAATAGGCAGAAACAAGCACCGAGAGCCCTTAGAAATTTCTCGACTCTACTAAGATTTGGTCAGGGTGATTACTGGAAAATTATTGCCTCTCTTGCCTCTGCCGGTACAGTCGAGATGTACGGGTTAAGGTATGTTTCTTCGAGGGGTGCGAGTAGAAGGCGTGTTTCGTGTATTTTAACGGGCAAGTTTGACAACGCACCGGCGACAACACCTCCTGTATACCTACCTACTGTTCTTCCAAGAGACAGACAATGTACGTTCGTGTACGCATCCCTCCTGAAAATTCAAAGCAACGCGATCTTCTAAGCGTAAAAGCTGGAGAGACAATTTTCGTACCCCCTCCCTCTTTTCACTCAAACGGCCATTCCTGATAGGGTTGAATTTCAGTTGGAACGAACATTTTTCCTTTTCAATCCGTGCATCTTTTTTATCCACGAAAATCGTTACCCAAAATATTTGGAAGTTTGCTGATTTTCTTTTCAGATTTGGAAAGGATTTTTTTTTCAATGTTGACTGGCTTGTAGCCATTGGCTCCTAGAGATTTTCACGAAACAGGAAATAAAAAAATTCGTGAATCGTTGAATCGTTCATTATATCAAATGTAATAGACATCGAGTTTTTTTTAATGATTGTTGATTAATTCATCATTAAAATAAATCTTTCACTGTTTTATAAATTCATTGCTGAAAGCGACAACGAAGTTTATGTATTTGAAACTTAGCCTAATCGATCAGTCGATAACTGAATCTTGGTGATATAATATTTTCGGAATTTTCGAAGATTGTTTAAATAATCGGTGGTACATTTTTCAAAAATAAATATTGTATTTTTTAAATTTATAAATAAATTTAAAAAATAGTTTTCAATTATCATTGGAAGGAAAATGGCGGTGTTGTGAGATGGGGGATCATTACGCGATGGTATCACGAAACTCATATCCCGGTGTCGGAATAAAGTCGCTGTTGGAATCTCGCGGGCTATATCCACGAGGAATTTTCTATTTTGTTCGGGACGGTGAGCCTTGACGGTTTTCCGCGTCTTCGTTTTCAGTTCAGCCCGCAAATTTCACCCTTCTCGTTCCAACCCTCGACCGTTATTTTTTGCCTCAGGAGAAAGCCACGCGTTAAGGGGGGAGGAGAAGAGCACAGGGTTTTAATTTAGATAAGGCGCACCCTTTGGCTGGACAACTGGAACGAACTATTCCTGCTATTAGCGAAAGGGGTTGGATCCCGGGAGTAGATTGCCCTCGTCCAGTTTACACATGCACCCTGGAAACGCTCGTCATTCGAGCGGAAGGCCATTTTAAAGAATTTTCCTCGGACGATATAATTGTGAACAATTACGACTTGGTTTTTAAAAGCCTCGGTCCATGCCCTTTGGCCACTCTCTCGGAATGCTCTCGGAGAAACAAGTGAGAAACGAAAAAAAACAAAATACGTTTTTTTTTCGGGAATGAACATTTTTATGTTGCGAAGTATTTTATTATTGAAACAATAAAAATGCCATTATCCCCCATTGCGTTATTATATAATTCATTATTTTTTAATAATTAAGAAAAATAATATTACGTTCATCACTAATTATTATTAAAACAATCATTAGTAACTAACTCATTATTAATTAGTTTCCTTAATTTTTAAAATATAATTAATATAATAATAGACTCAATATAATAATAATAATAAATGAAAAACTAATTAATTATTAAGTTCATGACTAATTATTAGTAAAACAATCATTAGTAAGTACCTTTTTTTTAATTATTAAAAAATAATTTATATCATAATAATAACGATAATAGTAATAATAATGAATAAAAAACTAATTAATATTAATATAAGATTAATGTTAATACAATAATTGAGAAAACCAATTAATAATTCGTTTCGGAAAACGAGTTTTGGTTGTTTGGGTTTGTTTGGGTTCGAAAAAATTGTAGAACGTAGACGAAAAAATTCACGAAAATTAGATTTTCGATTTTGCACGATTTTTGTCTGTCGCGGTTCAAGTTTCGTCATGAACGAATTTCCGAATTGGAATATTATATTCTCGCGACAGAGAGGAACGTCGAGACGGGAAGAAGCGGGTGATAGTCGTCGGAGGGAACGGCGTCACACCATAAACAGGCATTTCTCGGGATACGGGTTATTGAGCACATCGCTCGTGTACATGGAATTTTTATGGGGATGCCTTTTTTTTTTATTCGCTTCTTTTTTTTTTTTCTTTCCCCCCGCGCAAAAAAGTTCCGGGTGAATAAAAAAAAAAGAGAGAGAGATAGAGATAGAGAAGAAATGTATCGTACTCGGTTTTCCCGAATTCACGCCCTCGCCCCCCTCATTGTTCGCCCACCCCCATATTCAACCCTCTTACGCCATGAATCTTCCCATCGCCGGTGACTAAAAAAGCACAAGCATAAAATATGAAGATCCGGGGGACGAAACCGCAATTTTCATGAAAACTTCGAACGCCACCGTGTCGATAAATCGAACCATCAGCGATATATTGGCATATGTTAATGGCGATCGTTATGGGGTTTTTTGGGATTATGGGGTTTATGGGGTTTTTAAACCCATAAATGGTTCAGAGGCTAAAAATGCCTTTTAGTTCGTTCTCTAATATTGAAACGCCAAAAAACATCTAATAAAAGAGAGATTGATTGATTGAGGAATTATTTGACCCCTTGGTTTATTCAAATCCAACTTTCTCGTAAACATCGACTTTTTTTTTGGTCAAACTTTTAATTAACGTTAAAAATGTTTCGTTTTTGAAAAAATATCCGGTTATTATAATTTTTAGGAGGATTAATCGTGGTTGATGGAATCGTTAGATTGGAATGGTTTTTGTCACTTCCTCATGGATTCTTGAGTTATCAGGATTGAAACTGGAATATCGTTGGTGTAATTCATGGTCGTCAAGATCAACTGTACGATTGAAACACGATTGTTATCTCACGAAGATAAGATTAAGATAACGAAGAATTAAGATAACTTAAGGTAACATAACTCAAGATAAGATAACTTAAGATAAGATAACTTAAGATAATTAAGATTTAACTTAAGATAATTAATTAAGATAACTTAAGATAAGAATTAAGATAAAAATTCAGATAACGAAAAAATAATAAGAAAATAATACAAATAATCGTAAAAAGAAAATACCTAAAACTGAAAATAAGTTTAAAAAATCTTCACGTTTCGAACACTAGAATCTTCAACCCCGTGTTCCAGGGTACCCCTTAAAGAGGTTGAAGTTCGCAACGTTGCGAGGCAACGAAAATCTTTATTTTTTAATTTCTCTATTTTTTTTTTTTTTCAATGCAATCGTTATTAAAATACCTCAATAATTATACGAATCTTTATTGTGATAACATAGAATTTAAATATGAACAAAAAATATATCACCTAATAATAGATTTAAGGAAATAAAAAAAAAACAAAAAAAGAGAAAATAAATTTCGTTGCGTCGCAACGATGCGAACTTCAAGTCCAGGGTACCCCTTGCCAATTCTAATCCTGATAATTCACGAAGCCATCGTGAAGGAAAAGAACGATTCCAATCTACACCGTTTTCCATCATCCACGTTCCTCGAATGGCCAAGTCCACTCGAGATTCATCCATGCCCCTCTTTCTCCTCATAGCAGTCGCGATAAATTTGCAAATTAAAGAAGTTACACCATTCGGGTGTAGTCAAAGGGGTGTGAACGTTTTTCGGCTAGGTATTATCTCGGATCTCAGTTAAGAAAATATATATATATATATAGAAATAGAACTGGCAAACCAGAATAGGAGGAAGAAAATAAAAAGATGACGATGTACCAGTGCGAAAGACTAAGAATAAAGATGAAGATGCAAAAGAGGAAAGAGGATATTCGGGAGGATGGCGAAAGGCCATTTGAAAAAGACCCTGGTGAGATATATAAAGGAACGAAGGGTTTTCGACTTTACCAGAGAGAGAGAGAGAGAGAAAAAAAGAAAAAGAAAAAGAGAGAGAGACCAGAGAACGCGTTTAGACGTTCGTTCCGCTGGTAACAAAGATAACTCTATGCAATAAAAATGATTCAAAGTTTCCCGCGGCGGATGGCAAGTTCCGATGGCGTAGTCGCGGTTGACACAATGGCGCGTCTTTGTCTCCCGTTTCCCTCGAAAACCCAAACCCCAGCCTCCCTCCCCTCCTCCCCTCCCCTCCTCCCCCCTCCCCGTTGCTCTTTCTCTTTCCGTCCCCCCACCTCTTTTCAGTCTTCCATCGCACACGAGATTTCACACTCGTATCCTTCGTTTCCATTTCCCCCTACCCCTAGACTTTCAACCGTCAGCCACCTACCGTAAAACCGGCACTCGGCGACACCTATCTTCCGGTTTAAAGTCCGCGAGGCCGACGAGCCTCGGTTCGTGAAGGGAACTGGGGAAAACGACACGCGAAGCTAACTTTTATTATTTACGACTGATATTTCCAGTTGCAACGGGAGAGGGGAGAGGGGAGGGGAGGGGGGAGGGGGAGGAACGGTACTTCCCAGTCCTCGATGTACCAAGCGAGTCTTTCACGAGGCTCTCGTACCTTTCTACCCCTCGTGGTACACGTATTAACTCGCCGGAAGTCGTATTATCAAGTCTAGGAGAGAGGGTTGCAGTGATAAAGGGAAAGGGAGGGGGACGGGGGGACGGGGGGACGGGGGAGGGAGGGAAGAGAAGGGGTAGAACGAGAACCTGAACTGCCGTGTAAAGTTATTTATATTCAAGGATAAATAATGTTGATAGATATGATGAAGTTTGTTCGCGAAATGGCTGCGAAAGGGTTTTCCTGCTTTAAGGGTTGCTGAAGGTTTTTTTTGGTTTTTTTTTTTTTTTTGAGGGGTTGAAGGTTTTGGATATTTTTATGGCGATGAGTCGAGTTGCAGGAGAACGGTTGGGTCGGAAGGTTGAAGGTTCGAAGGTTGAAGGTTGAAGGTTCGAAGGTTCGAAGGTTGAAGGTTCGAAGGTTCGAAGGTTGAAGGTTGAAGGTTCGAAGGTTCGAAGGTTGAAGGTTCGAAATTTGAAGGTTGAAGGTTCGAAATTTGAAGGTTGAAGGTTCGAAATTCGAAGGTTGAAGGTTCGACATTCGAAGGTTGAAGGTTCGAAATTTGAAGGTTGAAGGTTGAAGGTTCGACATTCGAAGGTTGAAGGTTCGAAATTCGAAGGTTGAAGGTTGAAGGTTCGAAATTCGAAGGTTGAAGGTTGAAGGTTCGAAATTCGAAGGTTGAAGGTTCGAAATTTGAAGGTTGAAGATTCGAAATTCGAAGGTTGAAGGTTCGAAATTTGAAGGTTGAAGGTTGAAGATTCGAAATTCGAAGGTTGAAGGTTCGAAATTTGAAAGGTTCGAAATTTGAAGGTTGAAGGTTCGAAATTTGGTGAAGTGTATGAGCTAAGGGATGAAAAATCACGACCGAGGGAGTTTAATTTTTCTGCTCTGGGTTTCTGTAAGAGAAAATTAGCCCAGAAGCATTGGGAGAGAGAGAAAGAGATAGGGAGTTAGATAAGGGGTTGAAAATGGCGGAAAGTTTTTCACTTCGGTCTCTTTGGCTCGGTCTTCCCTCATTCTTCCCTCATCCACATCCAGAAGGGAAATATTCACCCTTATCGAATGAACGGTCGACCGCGGACGACAATCAGTTGATACGTGCGCATGGATGAGTTTACACGCACATATATACGTATGTATGATTAAGGGGAGAAAAATGTTTATGAAAATCAACAAATTCGATCCGATTTACCTAGGCTTCGATCCACCTAGGTAAGAGGGTCGAACTCGTCTTTTTCGATTCTGAAATAGTTTCGAGAGTATCCAATCGAAAATTTTCAGTTGATTACGGATATTATCGAATTTTCGTCGAAAATTTTCGTCGATTTTTTTTCGTAAAAAAAAATCGTGTTTTTTGAAGTTTTTAACCGTTTTTTCGAGGAAATTTTGGGTTTTGGGGGAAATGAATGGCAGATTCGTGATCAGGGCATAAAATTACATAGAAATGGACTATTAGAAAAAATATTAAAAATCCAAATTTTTTTGAGTTTTTTGGGTAAAATAAGTTTTTTCACTAAATCATCGATAACTTTTTTTCCTTTAGGATTTGGCACTCCACTCTGAGCTCAATCTCTTCGTTATGATTTTCTCTTTAAAATGCTGATTTTTCGATTTTTGGCAGAATTTCAAAGTTGGACCATCGATTTTTGCCAATTTTTCCATACATACCCCTTTGCCTCTTTTTTTGCCATTATTCAGGTGAACTTTGCGGGGAAACTATACGAGATATCGATATAAATCCAACGCCATTATTTAAGTCAGGCAAAAACCTTTTCCAAACACACCAAGTAAATGTCCATAGCATACAAGAAGCTCACCCTACGACTATTTGAAATTTCGTGATTTTTGAGATTCCGGAAAGTGGCCTGGAAAGGCGAAAAATTTTTTTTTTCGTTTTAAAACTCCTAAAAGGGTCTATTTAATCGGAAATTTTCCGCTGATTACGAATATGCCCGTAGTTTTTGCCGAAAGTACAAAATTCGACTAAAAAAAGAAAAAAAAACGTTTCGAGACAATTTTTTCGACCCTTTTCCCTAAAAATAAAAAGTTCAAAGCGAATTAATCGGTGGATTAGTCTTCAAGGACAAATACATCGACAAGCCTGCTCAACCGTCTTATTGGCTGTCCAAAAAAAAATAAGAAATAATTCTTTCTTTCATCCGGTCACTATAAATGCTCTTATCAATCGACTCAGAATTTCACCCCCAACCCCCCGATTCCACGAATGACATTCCATCACGGGACACCCTGTATACCTCCACATACACACATATACATATATACTCATACGAGGAAGGGTCTGAATTTGCATTTTATTCGTGCTCTGGGCGTAGAGAAAGGTTCGTATGCAACTATCGCGAAGAGAGGATGGCAAAAGGGCGCTAGAGAGAGGCAAGGGAGGAAGGGAGGAAGGGAGGAAGGGCCGAAGGGAGGAAGGGCCGAAGGGACGAAGGGAGGAAAGGAGGAAGGGACGAAGGGCCGAAGGGACGAAGGGCCGAAGGGACGAAGGGCCAAAGGGACGAAGGGCCGAAGGGAGGAAGGGACGAAGGGCCGAAGGGAGGAAGGGACGAAGGGCCGAAGGGAGGAAGGGACGAAGGGCCGAAGGGAGGAAGGGCCGAAGGGCCGAAGGGAGGAAGGGAGGAAGGGACAGAGCTGGGAAGCGTCAGCAGCGCGTACGAGAGCCCTCTTGGCCGGACTCTGCATATACATGCGTGTAGAGACCACGCGGACATTTATTTTAATTAAATTACTCCGGAGCGTCGAACAACCCATTTCCTATAAATTATCCCCTTACCGCTCTTTTCAGGAAGCATAAAAGGGGGTTGAAGCAGTTTGAGGAGGCGGAGGGGTGGGGGGTGCTCGAAAAGGGTGGAAGGGTGTCGAGGCATTAATGTACTCGCTGATCCCGCGCGAGCATTGCCATTGAAATGAAATAAAAGCACCGGCGCGAATGAAACGTTCTGACCCGTCCTCACCGAGCTCCTCTGGATTCCATTCTCTCTATCTCTCTCTTTCTCGTTTTCTGTATTTCCCAGTAACCCCCTCCGGCGTCCCCCAACAGCGGCGTCCCTTTCATTTACCGCGTAATCATTTTCCAAGTGCGGCTTCCTCGCCTGCACTTACCAGCCACCTACGTATATATTTTATTTGTCCGCAGAGCGCGAGTCTCGCTCGGACACTTTAGAGAAGGTGGGGTAAAAGTGGGGTAGAGGTGGGGTAGAGGTGGGGTACGCTGGGGTGGGGTAGCGGCGGAAACGCAAAGTCAATTTTACGTACATTGAATTCCATTGGAATCCAAGCGGCCTCGGACGGATATTCGTTTTGTCGAAGAATCTCGAATTTCCGGGCATTTTTAACGCTCCTACGGATTTTTAATGGGGGAAAATGAATCGGGGGGGAGAAACGCGTGAAATTTCGCATCTCCGTGTATACAGGTTGTATCCTAATGGGCTCAGGAATCGCGAAGTATTTTTTTTTCAGTTCGAAATGGCGAGTTTACTCGATCGGTAAAAAGTACGGGCTTTATCACACTCTGGGGAAGCGAGTATGAAAAAAAAACGGATGTCGATTGGTTTTTTTTCCCGTTGGGTTTTTTTTTGGTATTTTAATACAAATGGCGATTTTTTATGATTTTTTATGATTATCGAGTTTTCACTCTGATAAAACACTTCCGTGAAATCTGTTTTACCGACGCGCCTAAGAGAGTTCGAGAAGTATCTTTTCTCTCTCTCTCTAACCAACGCGACATCGTTCGACTCTCAGCAGATTCGAATTCCGTCCTTTCGATAGCTCTCTACGAAAAACCACTTTTTCGAAAATCAATATTCGTGTCGATTTTTATTGATATTTTTGTTATTTTCGAAGATTTCGATTAAATATGTTTTCCAGTGAAAAAAAAGAGTGACGCAATCGTCGAGTTTAGCGGTCGGAGAAAAGCCGGGCCGCGCATGCGCAACGCTCGCACGGAGCATCACGAGGTCACGGGTCGCCCGCATGGCCGGCGAAAGTATCAACAAGCCCGGCGTTGTTTACAAATTCAACAGATATACGAAAATAAAGTATACGTAGGAACGAACGAGAAATGACTTACTTGATAAGGAATTTCTTCGCCTTGTTTACCGCAGGTAGCCGCGATGTTTAGAGTGAGAACGCAACACTCCTCGGCGCACCAAACGTAAAGCACGTCGTCGCGTATCTCGAGAATATTTCGCGTCTCTTTCGCACTCTCCGACAATCCCTTCTTCAAATGTTTGAACAAACTGTTCTCGTTCAAATGGAGAGGATCCGTACACGAATTCATTTTGAATATTTCGTTGTTTTTTTTCGTCTTTTTTTTCCGCACTTATTTCGAGAGAAAACGCACACGTGAAACAACAACGAAGCGCGCCACGATACTGAACAGCTGAGAGTTCGCACAAGCTTGCCAACTTACGCAACGCCTCTAGCGGCCAATCGATACGTTATTCTCGATACGACGCGACAGTCGAATAACCTACGGCGAAACAATACACACGTTACGTAATATCGTCGCGAATCTCTACACCGGAAATGTCACAAAATGTAACAAAAGTTTTTACCTAAAAATGAAAAAAGTGGAATAATAAAAAGAAAAAAATATATGTGCCGCTCGTGAAACGAACGCAGTTCTGAGGCTCCGGAGGGATTCGAACCCTCGATCTCCTGTTTACTAGACAGGCGCTTTAACCAACTAAGCCACGGCGCCTTCTTGGAGACACATGAAAATTTGTACGTATTTACTTATTCGTAACATTTTTACGATAAAATTATTTTCTCATATAAATATTCTGTTAAAAATAATATCTCGTGTATAATTTTGTATTCAATATTATTTTAAAATAGGAATACTCTTGATTAATTTTAAAAACCGAAAATTAGTTTGAAAAATATGTAAAAAATGAAAGAAATTTTGATAAATATTTCAATATATCAATATGTGTTTAAAAAAAACAATAAAAATAGTAAATAGTGATAATAATGTAAACAGTATTTTTCTACGATATTTTCGGTATCGACGTTTTGTTTTTTTTTTTTTTTCGTATAATTCATTAAATGTAAAAATAAGGGAGTAAAAATTTTAAACGCCCCCGGGTGGGCTCGAACCACCAACCTCTCGGTTAACAGCCGAACGCGCTAGCCGATTGCGCCACGGAGGCGTCGTGATTTCGTAATCTTTACTACCCAAGATAAAATTGGTTTTATCGAAAAACTACCCCTAATTTTGCACCCTTAATTCGATAATACTTTTCTAACCTCAAAATTACGATAAACGTTATTCTAACCTCAAAATCACGAAAAACGTTATTCTAACCTCAAAACCACGATAAACGTTATTCTAACCTCAAAACCACGATAAACGTTATTCCAACCTCAAAATCACGAAAAACGTTATTCTAACCTCAAAACCACGATAAACGTTATTCTAACCTCAAAATCACGAAAAACGTTATTCTAACCTCAAAATCACGAAAAAGGTTTTTCTAACCTCAAAACCACGATAAACGTTATTCTAACCTCAAAATCACGAAAAACGTTATTCTAACCTCAAAATCACGAAAAACGTTATTCTAACCTCAAAATCACGAAAAACGTTATTCTAACCTCAAAACCACGATAAACGTTATTCTAACCTTAAAACTATGATAAACGTTATTCTAACCTCAAAACCACGATAAACGTTATTCTAACCTCAAAATCACGATAAACGTTATTCTAACCTCAAAATCACGAAAAACGTTATTCTAACCTCAAAATCACGATAAACGTTATTCTAACCTCAAAACCACGATAAACGTTATTCTAACCTTAAAATTATGATAAACGTTATTCTAACCTCGAAACGACGATAAACGTTATTCTAACCTCTAAAAAACGATAAACTCGATACCAACTAATTTTTCAAGTCGAAATAAAACCGATTTCGTATTATTTCGATTTCTTATTTTACTAATTAATAATTTGCTCTTTTTTGAAATTATAATCGAAAATTGCAATTAGAATTTTGAAAATTGAGCAAAAAGTGAGGGAAATGAAAAAAAATGGGAAAAAACAAGGAATTAAAAGCAGAAGGTGAACATAACCTCTAGGATGTTTTGGCATTAGGCCATCGACAAGTATATACACGTTTTGTACTGCGATACTATAATAAAGTGCTGGCTTCCAAAACACGAGAGGCTTTAGGAATGCTGACATTAACGGCCGGTTTAAATTGCTCCTTTAATTACAAGTAAGAGACACTCGCCATGAAATTTATCGGTTTTCCCCAGAAATTCACTTCGTCCCTAATAAACGTGCTACAGGAGTGTTACACTTCTGCCATTCATGCATAAATTGTACCACTCATCGATAAACATGACAGAAAAAAAAATCTTTTTTTTTCATTACGTAACACCGAAACCAAGAATTTTTTAAATTTGCTTCCAAAAACTATTTATCAAAAAATTCATAATACTGGAATAATATGAATAATATAATAAATTGATAATTCAATAATGTTTGTAATTTCATGATATTAATAATTAAATAAAATTAATAATTTAATTAAATAAAATAACTAATAAAACAACTAATGGAATTAATTGATGAATTGTATTAATACTCATCGATAAACATGACAGAAAAAAAAATCATTTTTTTATTACGTAACATAAAAATCAAGAATTTTTTAAATTTGACTTTAAAAAATATTTATAAAAAAATCATAATACTGAAATAATATGAATAATATAATAAATTGATGATTCAATAATGTTTGTACTTTCATGATATTAATAATTAAATAAAATGAATAATTTAATTAATCAATGGTTTAATAATATTGATAATTTAAATTTATCAATATATAAATAAAATAACTAATAAAATAACTAATGAAATTAATTGATTAATTGTGTTAATACTCATCGATAAACATGACAGAAAAAAAATCATTTTTTTATTACGTAACATCAAAACCAAGAATTTTAAAAATTTGATTTTTCAAAGTATTTATAAAAAATTCATAATACTGAAATAATATGAATAATATAATAAATTGATGATTCAATAATGTTTATCATTTCATGATATTAATAATTAAATAAAATTAATAATTTAATTAATCAATCGTTTAATAATAATGATAATTTATATTTATCAATAATTAAATTAAATAACTAGTAAAACAACTAATGAAATTAATTGATTAATTGTATTGATGAATTAAAAAAATAAGTGAGTAAATGAATAACTGATTAAATAATAATTAATAATAATATTTATTGAAACATTTGATCCACTCTAGATAAATTCGTAAGCTGCCCTTACGAATTTTACCGATTCCCTGTACGCATCGTCTCTCTAATTAACCGGCAATTCCCAATGCTCCTATAACTTTACTCCCTTTCAACGCGAGCTCAGTGAGCTTATGAGTTTCGGAGATTTATATTCGTACATCGTGCGTTCTATGTACGATATATTAATTTACTCTCCCGAATTTTCCTTCGTAAATAATACCTTTTTCGAACAATTTTTCGTAAATTAATCAAATTAATTAATATTTTTAAAATTCATAAAATAAGTCAATCGAAAAAGTTGCTTGTTTTTTTAACTTTTAAAAATTAATTTATTTCAATGCAATTGTTTCAAGGACATTATTTACTTTGTTATCTTTTTTTCCACTTTTACAGTTGAATAATTTACGATGATAGATAATTTATTATTTATGACATTATTTATTTATTATTGTGCAATAATTAGGGATTTTTAATTCCGGTGTTTTAATGAGTAAATTGTTTAATTGAATTAAAAGTCGGGAAGACAAAAAATAATTGAGCAAAAATTTGAATTAAAAATAAACAAATGAACAAATAAATAAATAAATAAATAAATAAATAAATAAATAAATAAATAAAGGAATAAATAAACGGATAAACATAAACAAATTCAAACAAACGAATAAATAAATGAATAAATAAATAGACAAATGAATGAATGAATTCATAAATAAATATGAAAATAAATAAAAAAATTAACTAATTAATTAATAGACAAATAAGTTAAAAACCAGCAATTTTTTCTTGACTTGTTTTATTTATTTACTTAACAAAAACAGCAATTGTTACAAAATCTGCAAAAATGAATGAAGCTCGATTACATAATATTTTCCATATTATTTAATGGAAACGTTTGAGTGAAAAAATCGGTCAGTAATTGTACAGCGGAGGAATTGGAAAATTTTTCGGAAGACAGATCGAACGAAGGGTGAGATATCCGGTTTGACGTATGGATCCTGTCGGATACTGGCTGAGGTGGTATGTCGTCTATTCGTCTTCGCCAAGACGAGGATGAGGAGTACTCGCGAGCAGGGCATCATTTCTTCGCGAAAGCTCTTCCTTCCTTGTCCTCCAAGAG
Organism: Ophioninae sp. B BG-2022a; assembly: GCA_030522765.1. Lineage (NCBI taxonomy): Eukaryota > Metazoa > Arthropoda > Insecta > Hymenoptera > Ichneumonidae > Ophioninae sp. B BG-2022a. The sequence goes on from JAPYZJ010008286.1 coordinate 13,493, forward strand.
CATTCCTGCTCCTCCATCGAGCATTTTCTCCTTCTCGTGTGTTACCGTTTATAAATTGACTCGCCAGGACCGCACGAAAGGCTGATAGATTGAACAGCTACGCTGGAAAAGCCACACACGTGCACACCTTAAGTGGACGTGTATCGTCCAAAATCTCATCTATATCCCTTTCGAAAGGATTCGCCGAAAAAAAACACCCAAAACCCCTTAAATTTATTTTTTTTCGAACGCCATCTTTTTTTTTGTCAATTTTTTTAACAACTTTTTTTTTTTGGTCGATTCCTTGGATTTAGGCATTTTTTGGAAGATTTTTTGAAGACTTTTTCAAACTCGTTTGGGTTTAATACAAATAAATATTAACATTTTTTGAAATTCCAATTTTTTTTTGTCGATTCCTTGGATTTAGGGATTTTTTGGAAGATTTTTTGGAGACATTTTCAAACTCGTTTGGGTTTACTACAAATAAATATTAACATTTTTTGAAATTTCAATTTTTTTTTGTCGATTCCTTGGATTTAGGGATTTTTTGGAAGATTTTTTGAAGACATTTTCAAACTCGTTTGGGTTTACTACAAATGAATATTAATATTTTTTGAAATTTTTATTTTTTTTTGTCGATTCCTTGGATTTAGGGATTTTTTGGAAGATTTTTTGGAGACATTTTCAAACTCGTTTGGGTTTACTACAAATGAATATTAACATTTATTGAAATTTCAATTTTTTTTTGTCGATTCCTTGGATTTAGGGATTTTTTGGAAGATTTTTTAAAGACATTTTCAAACTCGTTTGGGTTTACTACAAATAAATATTAAATCTTTTTGAAATTCCAATTTTTTTTTGTCAATTTCTTGGTTCTTGGATTTTGAGAATTTCTGGAAGATTTTTTAAAGACATTTTCAAACTCGTTTGGGTTTACTACAAATAAATATTAAAACTTTTTGAAATTCCAATTTTTTTTTGTCAATTCCTTGGATTTTGAGAATTTCTGGAAGATTTTTTAAAGACATTTTCACACTCGTTTGGGTTAACTACAAATAAATATTAAAACTTTTTGAAATTCCAATTTTTTTTTGTCAATTTCTTGGATTTTGAGAATTTCTGGAAGATTTTTCAAAGACATTTTTAAACTCTTCTACGTTTACCAAAAAGAAATATTTAAATTTTAAAAAATGCTCATATGAAAAAAATACGTTTTCCAAATTCGCTTAATTTTAATTTTGGGTGCCTGAAAAACAAACAATTTTTTAAAATTAATTTTTTACGAGATGGGGAATAAAGATATCGATACAGGCTTTGTTAGGCTTATTATATATACTTTTGAAATACATTTAAAAAAATGTATTATATATTTATGGAGGTGGTGGCAGAGGGAGGAAGAGGGAGAGAAGCTTTTGAGGGTTGAAGGGCGCGTAGGTATACAGAAGGTAAGCCATCGTGTCTTGCCTTCGTAGAGAGGAGAGCAGTCGAAAGAACAGGTCGTCCGGGCTAACTATACCGATAAATCAGCAGCCTTAATGAAAATGTGGTTCTATCTGCCCTTATGTCACCAACGAGCTCAGGAAGCTCGAGGTTCATCCCTTACGCGACGACCCTCGTGAAAACTATTATATATATATAAGAGAATTTTATATTTTTATTATTTATATTAAACAATATAAATATTGTTACATATTATTATGTACTATTATTTATTTTTCATAATATAGATAATAAATTTATTAAATAATTTACATTAAGTCGCAATTATTTAAAAATATTTAATTCATTCGATCGATCACAAATTTATTTAATTTCTATCATCAAATTAATTTGATTTTGCAAATTGAAAAGATAATTTTTCACTTCCGATTTGAATTAATTGCAAAAAAAAAAATGAATTGTTTCGATTTAATAGCAAAAAAAAAATTAGTTGAGTCAATTTAATTGTAAAAAAATCAATAAATCGATTTAATCCATTTGCAAGAAAATTAAAAAAAAACCAATTGTTTAAAATGAAAAAATTAAAAATACCATTGTATTTAATTCGTAATAAAAATGAAATTATATTCATTGTGATAAAATGAACTTTAACTGATAAATTAAATTATTTGTTAAATATTTAAAGTATCACTAAAATTATTTAAATTATTAAAATTATTTATTATTATTTTAATTATTTAATTATTTAAATTATTTATTAAAACCTTTACTGATAAATTAATTATTATTGCTATAAATAAAATTAATTTGTTTTATATATTAAATTAAATTTAATTTGAAATGAAATTGATAGTGATAATAAATTGATAAGGAAGTGGAGAGTAATGATAAGGATATTATTAATTCGGAGTGTCCAGGAACCGTGAATTTATCAACAATCGTGACAATCACGATCTTTGATGCCTCGTGGCCAGTTAAAAGCCACTCAATTAAATTAATGAATTAGTTTATGCATGAGTACGAGGACATACGTACGGACGCCTATACGTTCGATATGATACATAACTTGGGTGTATCGCGTCTTGAATTTTCGAGGCACGCGAGCCTCCTCTCTTTCACGATTTATAGTGACGTGAGATAGATCGCCGAGGAAAATAAATTCCTTTCTAGATAAACAAAAGCAAAAGCAGAATTAATGGACGTGAAAAATGTGCCAGGTATTTCGTGAATATTACTATTACGTGATAAAGCGTTTCATCAAGGACGATTACTTAGCCTCGATTAAAATTCTTTCATTTCTTTTTAATTACGTTAAATAATTTCCCTTTGATTTTTTATTTACAATAATTATAATATGATTAAATTAATAAATTCTGTAAATAATAATAAAAAATACGAAGAGTAATTTTAAATAATTATTCATTGTCAATAAACATAAATAATATTTTTTAATTTAGTTTGTTTGGGTTGAGGAAATTTGTGGTACATTTTTTTCATAAATTTTCATTTTTATAAAAAAATTGCTGTCTTTCTTGGATAATAAATTGAATTTATGTTTTTAAATAGATAAATGGTATTTTTCTGATAAAACATTTGAAATATTAATAACATTCTTGGAACATATATTATTTGTTTCTAATTTTTCATACTTGATAATACATCATTTTGACAATAAATAATAAACGATTTCAACAATAAATAATAAATCATTTAAATAAATGATAAATCATCTAAATAAATAATAAATAATAAAAATAAATAATAAATCAACTAAATAAATAATAAATAATTTAAATAAATAATAAATAATTTCAATAAATAATAAATCAACTAAATAAATAATAAATAATTTAAATAAATATTCAAAAAATGCTAAGCAGTGAACAATTTTCGTAGAATTTTCTGGAGTCAACCAAAAAATAAAAAAAAAAGGGTTGGGGTAAATAAAAAAAAAAAAAGGCGCCGGGAAACTCGCCGAGGTACGACGGTTGACGTATACGAACCGGAAGTTGCGTTCGCGGTGAGGTTTCCGATGGCTCGTATTGTTCGCGAATCTGGAAATGCAACGGGCGATCTTTCCGTATGTAGATTCTTTGGGGAAGCGAACAAAAGGTCGAAAACCGAGCCGAGACTTTCCACAGTCGTGGACGGAAGAGGGCGGGGGGGGGGGGGGGCACGTATGAATATGCGTTATTGCGAAGACAAGAGCAAAGTCTTCGCAGGATTCAGTTTTTCCTATTGGCAAATTGAAAAACTTTTCTTCGTTCCCTTCCGGTTTTACTTTCGAAAAAGAACGCTCGCGAAATTTCAAGGATTTATAAAGAACAAGAAAAACCGTTTGCGAGAAGAATGGATATTCGTTTCAACAAAAATTGAATTGGATGAAGAAACGTTAAAACATTTTTTTGTTTGGGTTTGTTTGGGTTTGTTTATTCAACATTATATAATAATTATACAGTTACTGTTAATATTTATGTTAATCGAATTATTATATAATTTATTCAGTATATTAAAATATTTAAATATTTACGGGATAAAATTATCAATTTTTTAAAATAATTTATTTATTTATTTATTACTCAAATATTTAATAATTCGAAATATTTTTTAAACGGAATTTTTCTTTATAACAATAATAAATATATCTATATTATTAGAATAATTCTACATTATTATTACAATATTCATATTCTAATAAAATAATAACAAAGCAGAAAAATTCAAACGCAAACAAACCCAAACAAACCCAACCAAAGTTCCGTTCTCGATATCATTTATGCAAACCTCAATTTCCCTATAATCGAAATTTTTTCTTTTTTTTTACTTTATCGAAAAATATCATCCCTTACACTCCACGCACCCTTAAGGGTGGTTTTCCCTAACGTAGGGGCGAGATTCTCCGAGCTTATATGCAATGATTAAAAATTAATTAAATAAATATAAATTAAATAATTTTCAAAAATAAATAATTCCATGACGAGGCGTTCCAGGACGTTATAGAGGGTTGGAGGGGGGAGGGGGGTGGGGGGGTTGAAAGAAAAAAACGTACGAGGATGCGAGCACTCGGACGGTTGTGATTCTTCCAGCCGGAAGATGAATAACGAGAGGGTTGGCACTCAGCCTCCTCTCAGCCTCTCGGCCCTCCAACCCCCTCCCTACCGCCCCTTTACCAGGATTTTGTTCGCGGTGTCGTTGGCGGTCGAAAAAACGTGCAGAGCCGCGCGATACACATTATTATTTTGCAACGAGCCCTCCCCCCCCTCCCCTTTGGTTCGCTTCAGTGCCCGAAGAGAGGATACGCGAAAAAAAAATTAAAAAAAAAAAAAAAGGGACAGGAGTAAAAAAGGCGAGTCCGCAAGCTCGGAGAACACATTTTAACGTCAACAATTAAAAATATTATACATATATTACCGGGCTGCAAGCTCCCTCGGCCGAGGCTCATCTTTCTCTGCAGACGAGATCCCCTAACCCTTCTTCGAGCCTCCCACGTGTACAAGTATATTTTATGTTTTCGAGTACACAACGTTTTTCGTGTGCAATTTCAGGTTCAATCTAACGACTCGGATTTCATAGGGTTTTGTCTAGGGAATTCTGCGATATCGATTTTGTTTGTTTGGGTTTGTTTATTGAGGAATTTATGAGGCCCGGGGGAGGTTTTAACAAATATTTAAATAGGTAATTTTTCATTAGGGATTTGGTGATTTTTATTTGTGATTTTATTATTAATTTTTTTTAATTGTTGATTAATTTTAACTGATTGAGTATTTATTAATTTTTATTAAGTATTAATAAATTGTGATAGGGAATTAAAATTAGGTATTGATTGAACATTAATTTGGGTATTGAATTTAATTCAATTTGGTGTAAATTAATAATTCGTTTCGCTGTTAAATTAAATTAAATTGGTTACTGACTAAAATGAAATTTTGTATTAATTGATAATTGATAACGTTGTTAAATAAATTTGCGATATCGATGTTGTTTGTTTGGGTTTGTTTATTGAGAATTTATGAGGCCGGGGGGAGGTATTAACAAATATTGAAATAGGTCGTTTTTAATTAGGTATTAGGTGATTTTTATTAGTGATTTTATTATTAATTTTTTGAATTATTGATTAATTTGAACTGAATGATTATTAGTTAATTTTCATTAAGTATTAATAAATTGTGATAGGTAATTAAAATGAGGTATTTATTGAAAATTAATTTCGGTATTGAATTTAATTCAATTTGGTGTAAATTAATAATTCATTTCGCTATTAAATCAAATTAAATTGGTTGCAGACTAAAATAAAATTTTGTATTAATTGATAATTAATAACGCTGTTAAATAAAATTGAATTAGATATTGACTGAAATGAAATTTTATTTTTAATCAAATAAATATTTAATTCGGTATTAAATAAAGTAAAATTACGTATTTATATTTACTCAAAAATTCAATTTATAATATACAATTTATATAATATATAATATTTAGTTTATTTATATATTTAAATAGTTATTTATAATAACTATATAAATTAAATAGTAAATAGTTGGACTATATACTATACTATATAGTTAAATTATATAAATAATAATATATAAATTATACAGTATATAGTTTAATTATATTATTTATATATTTAATATATAGTTTATTTGGATAATAATAAATTCCCAAATTTTCAAGAATCCACACTTCAATTAATAAACATTTTAAAAGTGTCAATAATCAATGCCCTGCCAGAGTAAAGTCACTGAACTCATTTCACATTGTATTTCATTGTATCTTTGGACATTCAAAGATCCATTATAGCCTGAATGTATTTTTTGCAATAGCTCGGAGGAATTTGCCTTCGGTTGGGGTGGTCGAGTCGCTTGGGCGTGAAATACCTCATACGGTTTAATAGGTATGCATATAAGCTCGTACGAGGCTCGAAATAACGCTCTTACGCTATACGTGGATGCGTATAAATGTACACGTATTACCTAACTGACTTTGCATACACGCCCTTATACGAGCATTGCCATATACGATAACGATAGGGGCTGAGTACACAAGTCTGCTTTCGACTTTTTCCAACGACTACACGTACCAGCTTCGTTCCAATATTAACGTTTTTTTTGTTTCTTGTTTTTCTCGAAATATATTTATTCGAAATATATTTTTCGGTATATAAAGCAATTTTGTTATTTTTCGAGAAAATGTTTATTCGAAAAATAAGGTGACTGCTACTTTTTTTGGAAAAATTATTATTCGAAAAATGAGGTGACTTCATTTTTCTCGAAAAATAAGTGAGTTTTTTTATTTTTCTAGAAAAATAAGTGATTTTATTATTTTTCTCGAAAAATAAGTGATTTTATTATTTTTCTCGAAAAATAAGTGAGTTTTTTATTTTTCTCGAAAAATAAGTGAGTTTTTTATTTTTCTCGAAAAATAAGTGAGTTTTTTTATTTTTCTCGAAAAATAAGTTAGTTTTTTTTATTTTTCTCGAAAAATAAGTGATATTGTTATTTTTCTCTATAAGCATTTACTCGAAAAAAGTTTTTCAAAAAAGCAGCTAAATTTGTTACGTTTTTTTTTCTAATATATATCCTCGAAAAATATCCAAAAATTAAGGTACCTTTATTATTATTATTATTATTAAAAATCTTTATTTTTTAACTCTCCTTTTTTTCCAAATTTTCCTTATCATTCTGATTAGAAATATCCGTCGTAACTTCCAGCCTCAATTAACCCTACTATTTATTTTTTTTCTTTCCTCCTTTTTCACTCTTTCAACAAAAAAAAAAATTGTTATCGTCCTTTTGATCGAATTTGATCGTGACGTGACGATTTTCAATAGAGGGATGGTGATTATCGCGTTATTATTAATCGTTTCCATGACGAATGTGCGAAAAGCACGATTGTTGAATGATCTCAAGGGTCGGACCGTTGATGCGGTCACGTGAGACGGGCATCTGTTTTACCACCGGTGATAATGCTCGCAGGGTCTTAATGACTAATGACCGTTGAGAGTATCGAAGAATATTGGGGGGGGTCGTACGTGTTCCAAGGTGGTCCGAACGTGACGTATACATACGATTTATCGAATAAATGAATACTCACACATTGCGAGGGTCTCAGGGGTGGGGGGGGGGGGGTGTATTTTGGCGCGAAGGGAAATACGAAACGCATTAATAGAGACGTTCGGATATGAGGTGGGTTGTCGCGGACGGAAACAAATGGAACGTGTGGCGACGATTGATCGATTCATTTCTTTCAACCCTGCCACCCTAGAGGGTTGCGTCTCAACGTGTAGAAACCCCCTGAGACGTCTAAACGACCATCCCCAATAGACATCGAAGAAACCCTGCGCGAGCCAATATTGTTGGGACTCGCCCTCTTTTCGAAACAAACAACGCCGTTCTTTTTTTCTCACCCCCCCCAAGCTACCCCCTTTCATCCCTCTGCATCGTTGCGTTAAATTTCGGAAAAATAATATGGATAGCTTCTGCTTGTTTTTCCCTCGGCTTCCAGCCTCGAATAAATCTTTGAATACGTAAAGTTTTTTTTTTAGGGGTTGGGGGTGCCCGGGTCGAGAAATAGGGGTTGGAACGTGGGTTTT
>JAPYZJ010008292.1:0-10581 GCA_030522765.1 Ophioninae sp. B BG-2022a
GGGGAAACCGGCGAAACAAAATTCCCCTGGCGCCCCCGGAGACTGCGGATGCATCGGCGCGATTGGGAGGCGGCCGAAGGTGACGGTTTTCGTCCCGATTCCGTTTTGCGCCCGAATTCGTGTGGTTGTCAGCTCCGTATAATAAGAGAAAGGAATTCCCGTCACAATATATATATATATAAAGTATGTATTAGGATATATATTCGAGTATATATTAAGAGAATGTGATGCGTACAGTGGTATACGTATATATGTGTATATACGTTATTATGATATATATAGAATGTAATATGTATACGCGAAAAAATATATGTGTGCGTAATTTAATATATATATATATATATATATATATATATGTGTATGAGATTAAATATGGTGGATATTCCGGGGTTTTGGGCTCGTTGCCAATTGTCTATCAGGTGGAGATAGCCAGGACATGACAATCGCGTTTCGTGCTCTCCGAACCCGGGTTCAAATAATTTCGTCAAATTCGGCGTTTGGGCGGAAGTTTGTCAGGGGTGTCCTGAACTTGCATATCAAAGATGGCATCAACTGACATTATTGGCTAGACTAATGCGAAGCGTCAAATTCCGCGTTTTGAAGTTTGACGATGCGTTCAGAGCGATCCGCGTGGCATGCTCTCCGAACCCGACTTCAAATCATTCCGGCAAATTCTGCGTTTCGGCGAAAGATTGACGAGGGTATCCTGAACTTGCATAGCAAAGATGGCATCAACTGACATTATCGGCTGACTAATGCAAAACGTCAAATTCCGCGTTTTGACGTTTGACGACGCGTTCGGAGCGAACCGCGTACTGTGATCTCCGAACCCGAGTTCAAATCATTTCGTCAAATTCTGCGTTTCGAGGACACTTTGACGCGGGTATCCTGAACTTGCATATCGAAGATGGCATCAAATAACATTATCAGCTGACTAATGCGAAACGTCGAATTCCGCGTTTTGAGGTTTACGACGCGTTCGGAGCGAACCGCCGAGCGTGCTGTCCGAACCCGAGTTCAAATCATTCCGTCAAATTCTGCGTTTCGGCGAAAGTTTGACGCGGGTATCCTGAATTTGCGTATCAAACATGGGATCAACCGACATTATCAGCTGGCTTATCCAAAATGTCAAATTCCGTGTTTTGAGGTTTGACGATGCGTTCGGAGGGAACCGCGTAGCGTGCTCGACGAACCGGATTTTGTATCACTCCGCCAAATTCTGCGTTTCGGCGCAAGTTGGACGCCGTCTCCTCAACTTGCAGATCAAAGATGGTATCAACTGTCATTATCAGCTGACTAATGCGAAACGCGAAATTCGGCGTTTTGACGTTTAACGAGGCGTTCGGAGCGAACCGCCTAGCGTGCTCTCCGAACCCGAGTTCAAATCATTCCGTCAAATTCGGCGTTTCGGCGCAAGTTTGTCGCGGGTATCCCGAACTTGCATATCAAAGATTGCATCGAATGACATTATGAGCTGACTAATGCGAAACGTCAAATTCCACGTTTTGACGTTTGTCGACGGGTTCGGGGCGAACCGCGTAGCGTGCTCTCCGAACCCGAGTTCAAACGATTCCGTCAAATTCTCCGTTTCGGGGCAAGTTTGACGGGGGTATCCTGAACTTGCATATCGAAGATGGCATCAACTGACATTATCAGCTGATTAATGTGAGACGTCAAATTCCGCGTTTTGATGTTTGACGACGCGTTCGGAGCGAACAGCGTAGCGTGCTCTCAGAACCCGAGTTCAAAACATTCCGTCAAATTCTGCGTTTCGGCCCAGGTTTGACGCGGGTATCCTGAAATTGCGTATCAGAGATGGACTCAACCGGCATTATCAGCTGGCGTATCTAAAACGTCAAATTCCGTGTTTTGAGGTTTGACGATGCGTTCGGAGCGAACGGCGTAGCGTGCTCGACGAACCCGAGTTCATATCATTCCGTCAAAATCTGCGTTTCGACGCAAGTCTGACGCGGGTATCCTCAACTTGCAGATCAACGATGGCATTAACTGGCATTATTAGCTGACTAATGCGAAACGTCAAATTCCGGATTTCGACGTTTGTCGACGCGTTCGGAGCGAACCGCCTAGCGTGCTCTCCGAAACCGAGTTCAAAGCATTCCGTCAAATTCGGCGTTTGGGCGGAAGTTTGTCACGGGTATCCTGAACTTGCGTATCAAAGATGGCATCAACTAACATTATCCGCTAGACTAATGCGAAGCGTCAAATTCCGCGTATTGAACGTTTGACGACGCGTTCGGAGCGAACCGCGTGGCGTGCTCTCCGAAACCGAGGAACTTGCATATCAAAGATGCCATCAACTGACATTATCAGCTGACTAATGCGAAACGTCGAATTTCGCGTTTTGACGTTTAACCATGCGTTCGGAGCGATCTGCCTAGCGTGCTCGGCGAACACGAGTTCAGATCATTCCGTCAAAATCTGCGTTTCGACGCAAGTTTGACGCGGGTATCTTGATCTTGCATATCAAAGATGGCATAAACTGCCATTATGAGCTGACTAATGCGAAACGTGAAATTCCGCGTTTTGATGGTTGACGAGGCGTTCGGAGTGAACAGTGTAGCGTGCTCTCAGAACCCGAGTTCACATCATTCCGTCAAATTCGGCGTTTGGCCGTAAGTTTGTCACGGGTATCCTGAACTTGCATATCAACGATGGCATCAACTGACATTATCCGCTAGACTAATGCGAAGCCTCAAATTCCGTGTTTTGAGGTTCGACGATGCGTTCGGACCGAACCGCGTAGCATGGTCGACAAACCCGAGTTCAGATCATTCCGTCAAATTCGGCGTTTGGGCGGCAGTTTGTCACGGGTATCCTGAACTTGCATATCAAAGATGGCATCAACTGACATTATCCGCTAGACAAATGCGAAGCGTCAAATTCCGCGTATTGAACGTTTGACGACGCGTTCGGAGCGAACCGCGTGGCGTGCTCTCCGAAACCGAGTTCAAATCATTCCGTCAGTTTCGGCGCAAGTTTGTCGCGGGTATCCTGAACTTGAATATCACAGCTAGCATCAACTGACATTTTCAGCTGACTAACGCGAAACGTCAAATTCCGCGTTTTGACGTTTGACGACGCGTTCCGAGCGAACCGCGTATCGTGCTCTCCAAACCCGAGTTCGAATCATTTCGTCAAATTCTGCGTTTCGGGGCAAGTTTGACGCGGGTATCCCGAACTTGCATATCGAAGATAGCATCAACTGACATTATAAGCTGACTAATGCGAAACGTCAAATTCCGCGTTTTGAGGTTTGACGACGCGTTCGGAGCGAACAGCGTAGCGAGCTCTCCGAACCCGAGTTCCAATCATTCCGTCAAATTCTGCGTTTCGGCGCAAGTTTGACGTGGGTATCCTGAACTTGCGTATCAAAGATAGGATCAACCGACATTATCAGCTGGCTTAACTAAAACGTCAAATTCCGTGTTTTGAAGTTTGACGATGCGATCGGAGCGAACCGCGTAGCGTGCTCGACGAACCCGAGTTCATATTATACCGTCAAAATCTGCGTTTCGACGCAAGTCTGACGCGGGTATCCTGAACTTGCATATCGAAGATGGCATCAACTCACATTATCAGCTGACTAATGCGAAACGTCAAATTCCGCGTGTTGACGTTTAACGACGCATTGGGAGCGATCCGCGTAGCGTGCTCGAGGAACGAGATTTCAGATCATTCCGTCAAAATCTGCGTTTCGACGCAAGTTTGACTCGGGTATCCTGAACTTGCATATCAAAGATGGCATCAACTGACATTATGAGCCGACTAATGCGAAACGTCAAATTCCGCGTTTTGACGTTTGACGACGCGTTCGGAGCGAACCGCGTGGTGTGCTCTCCGAACCCGATTTCAAATCATTCCGTCAAATTGTGCGTTTCGGCGTACGTTTAACGCGGGTATCCTGCACTTGCATATCAATGATGGCATCAACTGACATTATCCGCTAAACTAATGCGAAGCGTCGAATTCCGCGTTTTGAACTTTTGACGACGCGTTCGGAACGAACCGCGTAGCGTGCTCTCCGAGCCCGAGTTCAAATCATGCCGTCACATTCGTCGTTTCGGCGCAAGTTTGACGCGGGTATCCTGAACTTGCATATCAAAGATGGCATCAACTGACATTATCAGCCGACTAATGCGAAACGTCAAATTCCGCGTTCTGACGTTTGACAATGCGTTCGGAGTGAACCGCATAGCGTGCACGACGAACACGAGTTCAGATCATTCCCTCAAATTCTGTGTTTCGACGCAAGTTTGACGCGGCTATCCTGTACTTGGGTATCAAAGATGGTATCAACTGACATTATCAGCTGACTAATGCGAAACGTCAAATTCCGCGTTTTGACGTTTAACGACGCATTGGGAGCGAACCGCGTAGCGTGCTCTCCAAATCCGAGTTCAAATCATACCGTCAAATTCTGCGTTTCGCGGCAAATTTGACACGGGTATCCTGAACTTCCATATCAAAGATTGCATCGACTGACATTATCAGCTGACTAAGGCGAAACGTCAAGTACCGCGTTTTGATGTTTAACAATGCGTTTGGAGCGAAGCGTGTAGCGTGCTCGACGAACACGAGTTCAGATCATTCCGGCAAATTATGCGTTTCGACGCAAGTTTGACGCGGGTATCCTGTACTTGCATATCAAAGATGGCATCAAATGACCTTATGAGCTGACTAATCCGAAACATCAAATCCCGCGTTTTGACGTTTGATGAGGCGTTCGGAGCGAAACGAGTGCCGTGCTCTCCGAACCCGAGTTCAAATCTTTCCGTCCAATACGGCGTTTCGGCGCAAGTGTGATGAGAGTATCCTGAACTTGCATATCAAAGATGGCATCAACTGACATTATCAGCTGACTAATGCGAAACGTCAAATTCCGCGTTTTGACGTTTGACAACACGGTGGGAGCGAACCGCGTAGCGTGCTCTCCGAACCCGAGGTCAAATCATTCCGTCAAATTGTGCGTTTCGGCGCAAGTTTGACGCGGGTATCCTGAACTTGCATATCAAAGATGGCATCAACTGACATTATCCGCTAGACTAATGTGAAGCGTCAAATTCCGCGTTTTGAACTTTTGACGACGCGTTCGGAGCGAAGCGCGTCGCCTGTTCGCCGAACCCGAGTTCAAATCATTCCGTGAAATTCTGCGTTTCGGGGCAAGTTTGACACGGCTATCCTAAACTTGCATATCAAAGATAGCATCAACCAACCTTATGAGCTGAGTAATGCAAAACATCAAATTCCGCGTTTTGACGTTTGACGACGCGTAAGGATCGCACCGGGTAGCGTGCTCTCCGAACCCGAGTTCAAATCATTCCGTCAAATTGTACGTTTCGGCTCAAGTTTGACGTGGGTATCTTGAACTTGCATATCAAAGATGGCATCAACTGACATTATCCGCTAGACTAATGCGAAGCGTCAAATTCCGCGTTTTGAACTTTTGGCGACACGTTCGGAGCGAAGCGCGTGGCGTGCTCGCTGAACCCGAGTTCAAATCATTCCGTCAAAATCTGCGTTTCGACGCAAGTTTGACGCGGGTGTCCTGAACTTGCATATCAAAGAAGGCATCAACTGACATTATGAGCTGAGTAATGCGAAACGTGAAATTCCGCGTTTTTACGTTTGACGACGCGTTCGGATCGAACAGCGTAGCGTGCTGTGCGAATCCGAGTTCAAATCATTCCGTCAAATTCTGCGTTTCGGCGCAAGTTTGACGCGGGTATCCTGAACTTGCGTATCAAAGATAGCATCAATTGACATTATCAGCTAGCTAATCCGAAACCTCAATTTCCGTGTTTTGACGTTTTACGACGCGTTCGGAACGAAAAGTGTAGCGTGCTCTCCGAACCCGAGTTCAAATCATTCCATCAAATTCTGCGTCTTGGCGCAAGTTTGACGCGGGTATACTGAACTTGCGTATCAAAGATGGGATCAACAGGACATTATCAGCTGGCTGATACAAAACGTCTAATTCCCTGTTTTGAGGTTTGACGATGAGTTCGGAGCGAACCGCGTAGCGTGCTCGACGATAGCAAGTTCATCTCATTCCGTCAAAATCTGCGTTTCGACGCAAGTCTGACGCGGTCTCCTCAACTAGCAGATCAAAGATGGTATCAACTGTCATTATCAGCTGACTAATGCGAAACGTGAAATTCGGCGTTTTGACGTTTAACGAGGCATTCGGAGCGAACCGGCTAGCGTGCTCTCCGAATCCGAGTTCAAATCATTCCGTGAAATTCGGCGTTTCGGCGCAAGTCTGTCGCGGGTATCCTGAACTTGCATATCAAAGATTGCATCGACTGACATTATGAGCTGACTAATGCGAAACGTCAAATTCCACGTTTTGACGTTTGTCGACGCGTTCGGAGCGAACCGCCTAGCGTGCTCTCTGAACCCGCGTTCAAATCATTCCGTCAAATTCTGCGTTTTCGCGCAAGTTTGTCGCGGTTATCCGGAACTTGCACATCAGAGCTGGCATCAACTGACATTATCAGCTGACTAATCCGAAACGTCAAATTCCCCGTTTTGACGTTAGACGATGCGTTCGGAGTGATCCACCTGGCGTGCTCGACGAACACGAGTTCAGATCATTCCGTGAAAATCTGCGTTTCGACGCCAGTTTGACGCGGGTGTCCTGAACTTGCATATCAAAGAAGGCATCAACTGACATCATGAGCTGAGTAATGCGAAACGTGAAATTCCGCGTTTTGACGTTTGACGACGCGTTCGGATCGAACAGCGTAGCGTGCTGTGCGAATTCGAGTTCAAATCATTCCGTCAAATTCTGCGTTTCGGCGCAAGTTTGACGCGGGTATCCTAAACTTGCGTATCAAAGATAGCATTAACTGACATTATCAGCTGGCTAATCCGAAACCTCAATTTCCGCGTTTTGACGTTTGACGACGCGTTTGGAGCGAACCGAGTAGAGTGCTCTCCCTAACCCGAATTCAAATTATTTCGTCAAGTTCTACGTTTCGGGGCAAACTTGACACGGGTATCCTGAACTTGCCTATCAAAGATGGGCTCAACTGACATTATCAGCTGACTACGGCGAATCGTCAGATTCTGCGTTTTGACGTTTGACGACGCGTTCGGAGTAAACCACGTAGCGTGCGCACCGATCCCGAGTTCAACTCATTCCGTCAAATGTGTCGTTTCGGTGCAAGTATGACGAGGGTACCTGGAACTTGCATATCACAGATGGCATCAAATGACTTTATAAGCTGACTAATGCGAAACATCAAATTCCGCGTTTCGACGTTTGACCCCGCGTTGGTAGCGAACCGCGTGGCGTGCTCTCCGAACCCGAGTTCAATCATTTCCGTGAAATTCGGCGTTTCGGCGTAAGTTTGTCGCCGGCATCCTAAACTTGCATATCAAAGATGGCATCAACTGACATTATCAGCTTACTAATGCGAAACGTCACATTCCGCGTTTTGACTTTGACGATGCGTTCGGAGCGATTCGCGTAGCGTGCTCGACGAACCCGAACTCAGATCATTCCGTGAAAATCTGCGTTTCGACGCAAGTTTGACACGGGTATCCTGAACTTGCATATCAAAGATGGCATCAAATAACGTTATGAGCTGACTAATGCGAAACGTGAAATTCCGCGTTTTGACGTTTGACGACGCGTTCGTATCGAACAGCGTAGCGTGCTCTGCGAACCCGAGTCCAAATCATTCCTTCAAATTCTGCGATTTGGTGCAAGTATGACGCGGGTATTCTGAACTTGCATATCAAACATGGCATCAACGGACATTATCAGCTGACTACTCCGAAACGTCAAATTTCGAGTGTTGACGTTTGACGATGCATTAAGAGCGAACCGCGTAGCGTGCTCTCGGAACCCGAGTTCAAATCATTCCGTCAAATTCGCCGTTTGGGCGTAAATATGACGCGGGTATCCTGAACTTGCATATCAAAGATGGCATCAACTGATATTATCAGCTTACTAATGCGAATCGACAAATTCCGCGTTTTGACGTTTGACGACGCGTTCGGAGCGAACCGAGTAGCGTGCTCTCCATACCCCGCATTCAAATTATTTCGTCAAATTCTACGTTTCGGGGTAAACTTGACACGGGTATCCTGAACTTGCCTATCAAAGATGGGATCAACTGACATGATCAGCTGACTAAGGCGAATCGTCAGATTCTGCGCTTTGACGGTTGACGACGCGTTCGGAGTAAACCACGTAGGGTGCGCACCGAACCCGAGTTCAACTCATTCCGTCAAATTTGTCGTTTCGCTGCAAGTATGACACGGGTATCCTGAACTTGCCTATCAAAGATGGGATCAACTGACATGATCAGCTGACTAAGGCGAATCGTCAGATTCTGCGTTTTGACGGTTGACGACGCGTTCGGAGTAAACCACGTAGGGTGCGCACCGAACCCGAGTTCAAATCACTTCGTCAAATTCGGCGAATCGGCGCGAGTTTGTCGCGGGTATCCTGAACTTGCATATCAAAGATGGCATCAAATGACTTTATAAGCTGACTAATGCGAAACATCAAATTCCGCGTTTCGACGTTTGACGCCGCGTTGGTAGCGAACCGCGTGGCGTGCTCTCCGAACCCGAGGTCAATCATTTCCGTCAAATTCGGCGTGTCGGATTAAGTTTGTCGCCGATAACCTAAATTTGCATATTAAAGATGGCATCAACTGACATTATCAGCTTACTAATGCGAAACGTCAAATTCCGCGTTCTGACGTTTGACGACGCATTCGGAGCGAACCGCGTATCGTGCTCTCCCAACCCGAATTCAAATCATTTCGTCAAATTCTGCGTTTCGGGCAAGTTTGACGCGGGTATCCTGAACTTGCATATCAAAGATGGCATCAACTGACATTATCAGCTGACTAATGCGAAACGTCAAATTCCGCGTTTTGCGGTTTGACGACGCGTTCGAAGCGAACCGCGTAGCGTGCTCTCTGAAACCGAGTTCAAATCATTCCGTAAAATTCTGCGTTTCGGCGCAAGTTTGACGCGGTTATCCTGAACTTGCGTATCAAAGATGGCACCAACCGACATTATCAGCTGGCTAGTCCAAAACGTCAAATTCCGTGTTTTGAGGTTTGACGATTCGTTCGGAGCGAACCGCGTAGCGTGCTCGACGAACCCGAGTTCATATCATTCCGTCAAAACCTGCGTTTCGACGCAAGTTTGACACGGATATCCTCAACTTGCAGATCAAAGATGGCATCAACTGTCATTATCAGCTGGCTAATGCGAAACGTCAAATTCCGCGTTTTGACGTTTGACGACGCGTTCGGAGCGAACTGTGTAGCGTGCTCTCCGAAACCGAGTTCAAATCATTCGGTCAAATTCGGAGTTTCGGCGCAAGTTTGTCGCGGGTATCCTGAACTTGCATAACAAAGATAGCATCAAGTGACATTATGAGCTGACTAATGCGAAACATCAAATTCCGCGTTTTGACGTTTCACGATGCGTTCGGAGCGAACCGCGTACCGTGCTCTCCGAAAACGCATTCAAACAATTCCGTCAAATTCGGCGTTTCGGCGCAATTTTGTCGCGGGTATCCTAAACTTGCATATCAAAGATGACATCAACTGACATTAGCAGATGACTGAGGCGAAACGTCAAATTCCGCGTTTCGACGTTTGTCGACGCGTTCGGAGTGAGCCGCGTACCGTGCTCTCCGAACCCGAGTTCAATCAATTCCATCAAATTCGGCGTTTCGGCGCAACTTTGTCGCGGGTATCCTAAAGTTGCATATCAAAGATGGCATCAACTGACATTATCAGCTGACTAATGCGAAACGTCAAATTCCGCGTTTTGACGGTTGACGATGCGTTCGGAGCGAACCGCGTAGCGTGCTCGACGAACACGAGTTTCATTCATTCGGCGTTTCGGCGCAAGTTTGACGCGGGTATCCAGACCTTGCATATCAAAGATGGCATCAACTGTCATTATCAGCTGACTAATGCGAAACGTCAAATTCTGTGTTTTGTGGTTTAACGACGCGTTGGGAGCGAACCGCGTAGCGTGCTCTCCGAACCCGATTTTAAATCATTCCGTCAAATTCTGCGATTCGGGGCAAGTTTAACACGGGTATCCTGAAATTGCATATCAAAGATGGCATCCAGTGACATTATGAGCTGACTAATGCGAAACGTCAAATTCCGCGTTTTGACGTTTGACAATGCGTTCGGAGCGAACCGGGTACCGTGCTCTCCGAACCCGTGTTCAAACAATTCCGTCAAATCCGGCGTTTCGGCGCAAGTTTGTCGCGGGTATCCTAAACTTGCATATCAAAGATGGCATCAACTGACATCATCAGCTGACTAATGCGAAACGTCAAATTCCGCGTTCTGACGTTTGACGATGCGTTCGGAGCCAACCGCGTAGCGTGCTCGACGAACACGAGTTCAGATCATTCCGTCAAATTCTGCGTTTCGACGCAACTTTGACGCGGGTATCATGAACTTCCAAATCAAAGATTGCATCAATGACATTATCCGCTGACTAATGCGAAACGTCACATCCAGCGTTTTGACTTTTAACGATGCATTGGGAGCGAACCGCTTAGCG
>JAPYZJ010008298.1:0-10227 GCA_030522765.1 Ophioninae sp. B BG-2022a
TATATATACGGATATATATATAGGAAAATACATAAATGTATATATATATGCATATACATATACACGAGTCCCTATACACGTCCCTAGAAATGTGTAAATCCCTATAAACATTCCTAGATTCTTACATATACCCATACATATCCCTAGGCATGCATATATCACTATAAACATTCCTAGATTCTAACAGATACCTGTACATATCCCTAGATATGCATATATCACTATAAACATTCCTAGACTCTAACAGATACCTATACATATCCCTAGATATGCATATATTCCTATAAACATTCCCAGGTATGCATATATCCCTATAAACATTCCTAGGTATGCATATATCCCTATAAATATTCCCAGGTATATATATAAAATCCTAGGTATTCATATATCCCTATAAATATTCCTAGGTATGCATATATCCCTATAAACACTCCCAGTCATGCATATATCCCTATAAACGTTCCTAGGTACGCATATATCCCTATAAACGTTCCTAGGTATGCATATATCCCTATAAACATTCCTAGATATGCATATATCCCTATAAACATTCCCAGGTATGCATATATTCCTATAAACATTCCTAGGTATGCACATATCCCTATAAACACTCCCAGGTATGCATATATCCCTATAAACATTCCTAGATATGCATATATCCCTATAAACGTTCCTAGGTATGCATATATCCCTATAAACACTTTTAGATATGCATATAAACATTTCTAGGTATGCATATATCCCTATAAACATTCCTAGATATGCCTATATCCCGATAAACATTCCTAGATATGCATATATCCCTATAAACATTCCCAGGTATGCATAAATCCCTATAAACATTCCCAGGTATGCATATATCCCTATAAACATTCCTAGATATGCATATATCCCTATAAACATTCCCAGGTATGCATATATCCCTATACCCTATATACATCCCCTTATCTCCCAACAAGTGTATTTATCCCCATTTTCGTCCGCATAGGTTCTCATCTCTACACAAGCCGCATTATACATCCCTAGAGATTTATACATTCCCAAACATGTCCCTAGATAGGATCAGAGAAACGGAAAGAGAGAAAGAGAAGCAGAGAGAGAGAGAAAGAAAGAGAGAGAGAGAGATATGGAAAAGTCGAAGCAGAGAATTTTGATTCGGTTCGCAAGGAGGGGACAGCTACCATCCCTGAGGAAACCCCGAGGAGATGCTGCATATAACGATTACGAAAATAGAAAACCGTTGCCGACGCCGAAATCATCTCTCTCTCTCTCTCTCTCTCTCTCTCTCTCTCTCTCTCTCTCTCTCTCTCTCTCTTTCTCATTGTTTACAGTTAATTCGTCGTTTACGTAGTTTCGTTTCTCGTTCCCTCATAGCGTTTCGCTTCGCCCACAAGCGGCGAGCTTTTACGGTCTCGACGTCCCTATAAGTCTCATTACCGTACATTTTTAATGATACAACGTCGAGACACGGATGACAATCGTTTCAATGCATACGGCTATTCCTGAATGCAGAAATACTCTTTTAACTATTTTTAAAAGTTTGTTGCACATATATCTATATATATATATATATATCCCTAGATACGTCTAGGGATAACCAGACTTATCAATATATGTACCTGGATGGACCAAATGTCCCTAATGAATCCCTAGATGCGGATATATCTCAGATTTATCCCTAGATAAGGGTGCACTTATCCCCTATTTATCCCTAGGTAGGTGTATATTCATTTATATATATATATCCCCAGATGCACGTTTTTATCGATATATCCCTAGATACGAGTTTGCCCCCTATTTATCCCTAGGCAGGTGTATATTCGTTTCTATATATCCCTAGATGTACATTTTTATCGATATATCCCTAGATACGAGTTTATCCCCTATTTATCCCCAGGTAGGTGTATATTCGTTTCTATATATCCCTAGATCCACATATTTATCGATATATCCCTAGATACGAGTTTATTCGTCTCTATAATATCCCTAGATGCACATATCCATCCATATATCCCTAGATACCCGTTTTTTTGTCTCTATATATTCCTAGATACGTACAGAGACTGATTTTTGTTGTTTCAAAGTTTCGAGTATGCTGCATTCGTTTCGCAGGCGAAAAGTATGGAGTTCGTTGAAAATTGACAAAATCGAGGGTTGCCATTTTTATCAATCGGCTAATTTTAATCTAAAACTAGATTTTTTGGAATTATTGTTTTTAGTGATTTTTTAATTGATGATGAGGAATAATTGGTAGTTTGGGGAATTTTTTGGTGATTTCGGTGGAACCCTTCCCCCAACCCTTATTTTTTCGAGGATAATAGGGGTGGGGGTAGTTTTTTAACGACGAATTGTTCCTCTCGATGTGAGACGTTCACGTTGCGCAAAAGTTGTATAATCTCGATTCGAATGCATACGAGAATAATCCAATGTCTATAGAGCAGAGAAAAAAATAAATGCTCCGGAGATTCCGTTCGTTCGAGACTCCCGAGGCGAGTCGCACTCGCGAGGCCTTCCGCGATCTCGTTACCCGAAATAGAACGCGGCCAGACGATATTTTTGTTTTAGGACGTCCAAGCCCCGAGGAAACATTTTTTTTCCCCTCAACTATGGGGACGCGTAGAGCGTGGCCGGGGAGGTCGAGCGGGGGGGGGGGGGGGGGAATGGGTTAGGAAAGAGAAAAAAGGGGGCTTGAAGAAAGGTCCAATGTTTGGGCTTGTTTGGGTTTAAGGAGGGAAGAAAAATCAGTTGGAATTTGTGGCAAATATTATACATTTTTTAAATTGAAAAAATTGCAAATTTTTTAGGTTTCAACGTAGCAATAAAAAATGTGAAAGTTTCAACGTTTTAAAATAACAATAAATATTGCAAGAGTTTCTACGTTTAAAAATAGCAATAAAAGTTTTTTAATTTTTAACGTTTAAAAATAGGAAAAAGTTTTCAAATTTTTAACGTTTAAAAATAGCAAAAAAAGTTTTCAAATTTTTAACGTTTAAAAATAGCAATAAAAAATTTCAAAATTTTAACGTTTAAAAATAGCAATAAAAGTTTTCAAATTTTCAACGTTTAAAATTAGCAATAACAAATTTCAAATTTCCAACGTTTGAAAATAGCAATAAACATTTTCTAATTTTCAACGTTTAAAAATAGCAATAAGAGTTTTCAAAATTTTACCGTTTAAAAATAGCAATGAAAGTTTTCAAATTTTTAACGTTTAAAAATAGCAATAAAAATTTTCAACTTTTTCCCAATAGCAATAAAAATGTTTAAATTTTCAACGATTGAAAATAGCAACGGAAATTTCAAAAAATTGAAATAAAAAAATCACATTCAAAATTCAAACGTTTCGCGTTAAAAAAAATATGAATAAAAAAATATATAGAAATTCGATTTCAATTTTGAGAAATTTTAGGAGGAAACCGAGAAAGTATTAGATACAAAATAAGAAAGTAAAGATACAAAAATGAGATAAAAGCGTGTTATTAGCGATTTAATGGTGACACGTGCCGATCCCGATTTTAATTGGCCGCGTGCGTTCTCGTTAATTGGATTATCTTGGGGAAGGCTGTTACACGCGAGGTACGAGCTTTTTCGGGGCCACTATAAGAGACGCGCTCGCAATCCCGTTGCAGGTGCAACCGTATCCCGATTACGGAAATAGATTATTGCGAGCGTTTGCATCGCAACTCGACGTGGAGTTCGGGCACGCGGTAAAAGCTTTTTCGTTTCTTCTCCGATCGCTCGGTCCAACTGCTCGCTCTCTCGCATTTTTTTATTCTCATTTTTTTACTTTAATTAAATAACCATTTTTTTGTTTCAAAATATACCAAGTTTTCATTTTTTATTGTTGGATAAAAATTATAAAAGAAATACCAATTATTTTTTTCTAAATAATCTAGAGCGCCATTTTTTGTTTACTTTCAGAATAAACAAAATGCCTTTCAAGCCAGTCGAACACCCGAAATGCCCGAAATGCGGCAAATCCGTGTACGCCGCGGAGGAACGCGTTGCCGGAGGCCTCAAGTGGCACAAAATGTGCTTCAAGTGCGGTAAGTTTCTTTTTTTTTTTGTTTTTTTACCCAAAAAAACATTTTAATTTATTTGTTACAAAAAAAATAATTTTTATTTATTTGTTACGAAAAAAAATAATTTTTATTTATTTGTTACGAAAAAAAAGGATTTTTCTTTATTTTTTACGAAAAAAAAAAACAATTTTTCTTTATTTGTTACCAAAAACATCATTTTATTTGTTTTTTACATAAAAAACCAATTTTTTTTCGTCGGTACCAAAAATGCCAGTTTTTTGTTTGTAATTAAAAAAATACAATTTTATTTGTTTTTTTTTAAAACTGAAACCCATTTTATTTTGTTGTTACCAAAAATGCCATTTTTTGTTGGGTTTACAAACCCAAACAAAAAAATACATTTTTTCGGTGTGTAATAAAAAAATATCTTTTTTGTTTGTTATAAAAAAATATCTTTTTTGTTTGTTACAAAAAAATACCTTTTTTGTTTATTACAAAAAAATACAATTTTTTTGTTACCAAAAAAGAATTTTTAATAAGTAATTGCGCGCTCCTTGAATTGGGTATAGGTATTATCGAAGCAACGAGTTCGTTTAGTGGAATGAAACGAGTCTCGAAGTGATCGAAGGAATCCGATTATTTAATTATTTTATCCCGCAAATCAGTTAATCGCTCATCAAGCGATCTTATCCCGTCGTAAAGTTATTGTATTTTTATTCAAAACCGATAAAACCCGATGAAAATTCGATCTGTTCCCTTGCCAAAAGGGGACAGGAATGAAATCAAATTTCCCGGTAGTATTTAAATACCGATGTTTCCGTTTTTATTCCAATTTTATTATTTTACACTTATCGATTGCTGATGAACGTAGTTTAATTTTTTTTGTTTTTTTTTTTTTATCGTTTTTTAAAGTTCAGGGAGAATTTTTGGACTTTCAAGGACTCAGTTAATTAAAAATACCGTTGTGCATGTTTTTTGAGATTTCCAAAATCGAAATTAATTTAATTAGTAATTGTTTTGTTGTAAAATAAATTTATAAATATGTTTTAACGTTTCGAAAACATATTAATATTTTTTTTCGATGTTAAAAATGTTAGAAAAATTACAAAAAATTCCAGAATTTTGAGATTGTTTCTCCCCTCCAAATTCTGAAATATATTAATTTTGGAAATTCGTTCAAGAAAATTCCTTCGAACAAAAAAAAATTTTAAACCAACAAACAAGTTTCAGAGTTTCACCCAAAAATAAATTTACAAAAAAAAACAAAAATTTCGAAAACCAAAAATAAAAAACCCACGATTTCTACAGCCAAAAATGTAAAAAAAAAGACAAAAATTTCGAGAACCAAAAATTAAAAAAAACGACCAAAATTTCGAGAACTAAAAATTTAAAAAAACGACCAAAATTTCGAGAACCAAAAATAAAAAAAAAACGAAAATTTCGAAAATAAAAAATTAAAAAAAAAAACACCTTGCACGATTGGTTGATTGCAGGTTTGTGCAGCAAACTTCTCGACTCGACGAACTGTTCCGAGCACGAGGGTCAGCTGTTCTGCAAAGTCTGCCACGCCCGTAAATTCGGACCCAAGGGTTACGGTTTCGGTGGTGGCGCAGGCTGCTTGTCAATGGACCAGGGTGAACACCTCCAGAGAACCGAGTGAGTGCCGAGGGTGGTTCGTCCCCTTTGCGCCCCCAAAAGCCCCGTCAACCCCTTACACGGTCACCCAATGATTTACCCCCCCCCCCCCCAACCCCCAGCACCCCCACTGAACCCCCATCTCGTACGTGACGTCGTCACCTATCGCGTTCATTCGAAATTTAATCAACGACAACAAATCAACAACCAACTGTCTCCTCGTCATTGTAAAATATTTGTGATTAAAAAAATGAAGAAATGAAAAAAAGAGAAAACGAAAACGTAAACGAAAAAAAAAAAGAGGGAACGAAGAAAAAAGAAAAAAAGCAAACCACCAAAGTCCCGTCGCACAAGATATATCCTCTCGCGAGATTTTTTTTATATCGCATTTTTTTGACTTTTTTTATTAAACTTTTTTTTTGTTTTTTTTTTTTTGGTTTTTTTTTTGTTTGTACAATTGTTTATGGATCGAACGTAATTTTTGGATTTTTGTTTCGTTTTTTTCTTTCGTGAAAAATTAAGGGGGTGGTGGTGAAGTACTTAAGGGTTTACAACCCCCTAAGATCGATTTTTTAATTCTCACGAGATAAAACGCAATCGGCCCGGATATACATTGTTCGATGACTTTTCTGGCTTTCTTTTGGCATTTTTATCGTGTTTGTTTTATTTTATTTTATGGTTTTTGGTTTTTTTCAAATCCTCGAAAACTCGTTCGAAGCGCCTCGCGGATGTATATTCACGCAGGGTGTACTCCAACCCCGATAGTTTTTCTCGTCCAATCCGCAGTCCGTATTTTCCCGAAGAGAACACTTTTTTCGAAATTTTCGGGCGATCGCAATTGCCCGAGATATTCGCGATCGAAGATACGCTGGCGAAGGAGAAAAAACGTCCGTGGTTATCGAGGGCCCCGGTTCGAAACCAGGCTCGTGCAAATTTTTTTTTCTCATTTTACACTCCGAAATGACAAACGCGCGTTTTTCTCGTCGAAAACGAACGTGGATTTGGACGCTCGATTTGCAAAAATATTATTCAAACTTATTTATTGAATATTTTGTTTCTTTATAAAAAAAATCGTGAAAAAATAGAAAAAAAGATTTTATGAACGAGATTTCAGTTGGAAAAAATCGGAAGTAAGAGAGGGGATAAAAAATAGCATTGAGGCACACCCTGTGTATCAATATACATCGCAAAAAAAAAAATTAACAATAACTCGTCCCTTAATTTATTGCTAAAATTTTTGAAAAAAATCACCGCCGCGAGCAAAAAAAAAGAAAACCGTTTAACCTATTAATTTATTTATTCGCCCTTCCTCCCGTTAACGGAAAATGCGTTGTTTATTTATCTGTATCATTTATATATAGTTTGTATGATTCGAAACG
Source organism: Ophioninae sp. B BG-2022a (assembly GCA_030522765.1). Lineage (NCBI taxonomy): Eukaryota > Metazoa > Arthropoda > Insecta > Hymenoptera > Ichneumonidae > Ophioninae sp. B BG-2022a. The sequence goes on from JAPYZJ010008298.1 coordinate 7,037, forward strand.
CGAAACAAGTAAAGGAGAAAAAAACGTTGACGAAAAAATTGAAAAAAAAAACAAGCATATGTTTCTCTTCGCCCCCCCCCCCCAACCTCTTGGTTCCAATTTGACCCTCACCCCTCCATCCCAATCGTTATTAATCGTCGTTGCTGCGTTTTTTTATATTCGTTGTTGTTTATTAGTGACGAATTTAATTCGGTCGTCCACTTCGATGTTTGCTCTTCCGTTTGTCCGGATTCGATACGTTTCGCAACCACTTCCGGAAACTTCTCGTTGTCGTATCCCCGATTTGTCAATTTTTATTTTTTTTTTTAATTCACCATTTTTTAGAAATAATCGGTCGGTACCGATTATTAAATTATTAAATTAATTATTATGTTATTATATAATAATTATATTATATAATAATGTAATTAGTGTACTGTTATATAAGAACAATAATAATAATAACAATGATAATATAATATAACTCAATATATTATTATTATTATTATTATCATTATTATAATTATAATAATATAATAAATAATAAAAAATGAATGTTTCGTTATATTATTATAATAATATATATATATATATATTTACATATATATATATATATTATATAATTATTATTTTCTATTTACTCTCGTAAAATTAATAAATAACACCGTTGAATGTGAATGATAAAAAAATTTTGGCTGCATCTTTTTTTGTCTTTTCTCACGCAATTTCATCCAAAACACACAAGAAAAGAAAAAAGCAGGAAAAAAGCCAAAAAAAAAAGTAACAACGGTCACCCTTCAAAAGAGGGTTGAACTGAGGCAAAAAAAAAAATACAAAAAAAAAACAAATGATAAGAGAAAGAAACCACGAACAAAAAAATCCCAACCAGTCCCCGCCAGCCCCGCCGAGTTCGAGCCACACGGAGGCCCACATTGATAAAATGAATTATCGAATGACCGAAAAAAAAGACCCGACACACATTGCGTGGTACTACGATGGTGAGCACCGAGAAAAACATAAATGAATTTCGAATTCCGCGTGAATTTAAAAAAAAAAAAAAAAAACAATGCTTCCCGCGTATCCTCCTGCACGGCCTTCATGTTTCTGTCTTTTTTCACTTCACATTGTTATCTTCTTCTTCTTCTTCTTCTTCATCGTCATCTTCATTTTCTATCCACCCGATCCCCGACCGATTTATTTCGAATCCCTATCGTCTTTTTTTACTTTAAAAATTTTTATTCATTTTTTTAAATTTTTTTCATCATTTTTTGTCTCTCCTTTTTTATTTTTTATTTTTTATTTTTTTTTCGTTTTTCTACACGCGGTGCTCGGGAAACTCAAGAGCCACCATTTAATCCGACTAAACAATTAAAAACCTACTAATTCCACGAAACGCCAAAATTCAATCGAAATTGCCCAAAAACAAACAAAACAAACAAAAAAATGGAAGAAGAACACCGAGAGCATTTTTCTTGTTTTTTGTTTTCTCTTTTCTTTTTTTTTTTACGTTTTTGTTTCGCGAATCAGAAAATTTTTCGCTCGGTAATTACGATCGAAAATAATCGATGATAATTATTTCGAAAATGAAAACGAAATTTTTTTCGATGTGTTCTCTCTCTCTCTCTTTCTCTCCCTATTCTTCCTTTCTACTCGTGTCATTACTTCTCTAACCCTTTTTTCATTTTGTTTCTCATTTTTTTCATTTTTTCATATTTATTTTCGTCGTCGCGGTTCCGATTTATTTTTTTCTTCGGTTTTCTGCAAATCTCGAGTCCGATCATTCTTCTGTTTCTGTTTCTCTGTGTCTTTCCTCGGTACATTTTTTTTATCTCCGTACGCTCATTATTATTATTGTTATTACAATTATTATCATTTATTCTTTTCCTTTTTTATTTCTTTTTAATTAAAAAAATATATTATTGTTGTTATTATTATTATTATTATTATTATTATTATTATTATTATTATTATTATTATTATTATTGTATACCTCGGTATACATTTGTGATTGTGTGCTTCTCGGCTCTCCCCCATGGAAAAAGAAATGAACCCCAAATTTCTCGACGTGTTTCTTCGTTACTTGAAATTCGCTTTTTCTTCTTCACGTAAAATATGTATATATACGTATTCATATATACATTGAAAATGGTTGAAAATTCTGTCGCTGATATTACTGCTGTATTCTTGGATCCTCGTGAGCTCGAAATTCTCGTGAAAAGTATTTTCATTGTAATGATAATATTTTGGAAATTTTTAATTAAAAAAAAAAACGATAAACGAATTTTTATTACTATGTTGGTTTTTGCGAATAACTAAATATATATATTCTTTATTTAATTGAATCTATATTTATTTTCACGAAAATATTATTACCCCGAATAATTAGGTATTTATTAATTTTTAAAAATGTTTGAATCTTATGATTGACTATTTTGAGTACGTTTTTTGTTTTCGTTAAAAAAAAGTCCCCGAATATTGATATTCCGAAAACGTTGTCGTTAAAAATGAAAAAACAGATTTTCGATTTATTAAAAATGAAAAAAAAATATTTTCCATTTATTAAAAATGAAAAAAAAATAAAGATTTTCCATTGATTAAAAAGAAAAAAGCTATGATATTTATCGATGTTTCATTAATGTCACATTGATCAAAAGTCCAGTAGAGATATCAGTGAAAATTTTTCAAAAGTATTGGTTTTTTTTTTCATACATGCTCAAAATGATACAGATACGTCTCTAAATGTGTGTGTGTGTGCATATACTTTTTTTCGGAAAACCGATCTATTTGTTTTTTTTCCATGGGGGCCTCTCTCGGGGTTCGGCGGAAGCGACTCGCGTGCGATCCGGCAATTATTCACTAACCGATACCTAACGTCGACTAACAATTATCATTAACAAATATCACACACAGCCTAACAATACACATTTTCGATATTGGGTTTTTTTTTGTCAAATAAAAAAAAACAAAAAAAATATATATATAAATATACATAAGTATAAATTATTTTTAATATTTTCAAAATTCCTTCTCGTTGCAATCACGAATTTAGGTAAATCACAAAAAAAAATCTGACGAGACAACCGATTTTTATTTGTTTGTTAATTATTATTATTTTTAATATTTTGTACAAATATATCCATTTTATTTTTTTTTTAACTGAAAGCAACAGCTTGAAAAACCCAATATCTCTGATTCGCAACGAAAACGCTTTA
>JAPYZJ010008299.1:0-13947 GCA_030522765.1 Ophioninae sp. B BG-2022a
CTCTATAGTCTGTCGAGCCGGATTTTTGAAATTTTGATTAGATAATTTTATAAAAACATTTAAGTGTGAATTTTTCGACGAAAAATCAACTTTTTTTTTTTTAATTACCATAAATTGTTCAATTTTTCGAATTTCAAAAATCCGGCTCGACAGACTATGACGACAGCCTTATTTTACAATAATTTGTTAAAATTTTTCAAATCCGTCAATATTTGGAGAAGAAATCGTGTCGGCCATGAAGCAACTTTCTTTTCGGTGCTTCAAAGAATATCATGTCTCATATGTCAATTTTTGAAAAACAAAATTGAAATAAATTTTGTTACCAACTTAACAGTTTAATAAACAGTGTGTAATAATTTGTTTATCAATTTTTATTCCTATCCCTCCTTAAAAACAGTTCTACTTTTGGTGCGTTTTCAGCTCTGCTGGACGTATGTAAGGCCTTAATTTATTAAATAAAAACATTTGTTTTTTCGGCAGCTTGACCGTCCCTCGATATTCAAAATAAAAAAAAATTATCTAGTTATCATCAAGCTACGTTATTTTACTGAAATTAAATTTGCGAATTATTTTATTCGAGACATTGTATAGAATTACGACTTTTTCCGGACACTTTTGAAATTTCGATTTTTTTCGCGTTTTTCATACTTTATTTTTAATTTTCAGACATTCCGGACTTTCTTCGAAAATCATTGGCAAAAAATGACGCTAGTATCGTTCCAAAATAATAGTTACATTATTATTATGTTTGTCTCAGAGTCCTGGTCAGGAGTGACAAAAAATGATACTAACCGCGATATACGTCAATATTTTTCAATGAAAAATTTACTCAGTCTCGGGAAGGCTGTCTGCCAATGTTGCGTACAATTCAGACCTCCCCTTTCGAATACTCTCGTCGGAAAAATCTTGAAAATTGGACTTTAGGACGTTCAGAAAATAAAAAAAAAAGAATCGTTCGCCGCAAATTACCAGGGCAATTTCGCCATCCAAGAATATCTCGAGTAAACCGCGTCGATTTAGGCGGACGCTTTTCCCATTAAGCGGCACCCCGGCGTTGAAGAGAAAAATGAAAAGAAAAACAATTGAAACGGTCGAACGTGAGGCGGGACGCGGGCGTTAATTTCCGAGCGTTTCATTTGACTGCTATTAAAATGGTGGTACGTCGGTCCGTCCTCTCGTTCCACGCTCGAAACAATTGTTATTATCATCGCGGAGTAAACGCGGCACCTTATACTCGTTCTTTCAACGTCGGCGGTCTCCACGCGTAGTCGTTAATGTGACACGTCACATTAACGACTACGCGTGTTCGCCTCGCGAATTTTCCGATTCGCGGAACTTGCGCCTTTCTATTTCCCATCGATCCTCTCATTATTACTGTTATTGCTGTTGTTATTTTTTCTTTTCCTGTCACGGGACGTATCGATAAGACGACTCGTGCCTGATAAAACTCCGCGTGAAAGAAACAAACTCCGCCAGTATTACCACGGAAGATGCTTTTTTCTCGCTTCGTTATCAATTTCATTATCAGCACAAATCCAAACTGATAAGCGAATCTTCGGGAACACACGGTAGTGGATCGCGATTGTGAAAGATACAATTGCCACGACGGAAGCATTTTTATAAATAAATAAATAAATCAATCTCGTTTCAATGAATTATCGAATACGTATTAAACAATCGAATATTTTAATAAACATGTTATTTTATCAATATACAATCATTTTTATAAAAAAAATTCTTTTTTTTAATAAAATTTAGTGGATCCTAAAATAAAATAAATCGATAAAGCAATTACGGTTCCTCGTGTGATCAAAATAGTATTTTTAATTTCTGAAATTAATTTTGAAATCTGAATAAAAAAAAAATTTTTTATTAATTTTGAAAGTTACATTTAAAATTTGATAAGACTGAAAATTAAGTTTTTAAAGAAAAGTTAGATTTTTTTTTATTGTTTGTTCCATCCCGAACACCCTTCGGGTTTTTACGGTCCCCTCCTCTCCTCTCAGTTTCTTCCTGTTTTTCCCACCTTGTTTCCACATGTTTTTCCCCACCTTGTTTTCCTCCTATTCCCCCACCTTGTTTCCTCCTGTTTTCCCCACCTTGTTTTTCCTCCTATTCCCCCACCTTGATTTCTCCTGTCCCCTCCCTTGCGGCCGCAGCCGACTTACCCCCTCTGTACCGTATTCACCGTGCCATTTCTGGCACGGGCATAGGGAAACTGCGGAAAACCCCCATCGAAAAATTTCGAAGAAAAATCTCTACCGCTACCGGGATTTGAACCCGGGACCTCCCGATCCACTGGCCGCTAGCCGCGCCTTAGCCCGCACGGCCAACGGATCAGTTGAAGTTAGATTTTGAAAATCTATTTCTGCTTGGGTAGTTGGAAGGATAGATTTCAGGACCCTCAAAGGAGATCGATATTTGGAGAAAGATAAAAGTTAAACTTGAAAGAAAAGGAGTTTTACCAAGGCGAACGTGTTCATTGATGAGACGTTTGGCAGAAGTAAGAAACAAATGTATGCGAAAATAAGAAACACATCGTGCGGTTAGCAAGCCGTTACTTTGGTATGAAAACTGTTCTACTTACGAGACCGTTGTTTCATCATTCGTTTATTAGATCGATGAGAACAGATAATGGAGACAGCATATTGCCATAGCGGCTAGTACTCACCTGAAACACAAGTAATTAAATCCAACTATGATTATCATCATTCCGCCTATGATTATCGGCATTTGCCGAAAAAAACTCCCGCCTCCCCACCTCGTATGATTCTTTTGGAATACGACGCCGCGCGTCAACAAGTACATTTGTGGTATCTTGATTGACTCCGGTGTCGTAATATAACCTGCGAGATTTTTATGATTGTCACATTAAAAGTGAAATTATGCGGAAACGGACGAACGAGGAAAAGACAAAAATAGTTGGATAGATCGAATCTCCTTGGGTAGACGGCTGAATTGACCATGGATAATGTTGCGTTTACTCGATGTGATATAATAGTTATATCTATTAAACGACGTTTGTGTACACCTCAAAGTCTAATCAAACCGTGGTTCTTTAGCTGCCATAAACCCAAACAAACCCAAACCGTATTTTCTTAGCTGCCACATTGACGAGACGTTTCGTGGCCAAAGTCGTTCTACGGCAATTCCGAGAGAGAGACAAGCTTTGAAAAACATTGTCGGAACTTTTCCATTTTGACCAACATCGGCTAAACGCTGCTCCGGAAAGTTTTTCAACTGTCCATCATGACGCCGTAATATTGGGTAGCGTTCCAATAACAGCGTTTTGGACGTTCTCCCGTCGAATGTTCGACAATGGTAACGCCTGCCATGAATCATTAAATCCAAGGGTAAATGTCCCGGCTACCCAGAAGAGCTCAAACTTCTCGAAATAGATTTAACGCGTGTGACGCAGGAGAGCAACTTCGTCGTGTTCGTCGAATATAAATCATACATTGGCAATCCGCATTCCGATTGATCGAGTGGGATCAAGAACGATATTTGCGTCCGTCCACGATGGACTGTACTAAGAAGCACAGATGGTGCTGTAGGAACTACGGGGGATCGTAAAATCGGTTGTGGGATGTCTCAGAGTTCACAAAAGCGACAGTAGGATCTGTTAGAGGCCATAAAAAGTGAGTTTTTTGCTGTTGGATATTGCAAAAAGTGTAGCTGAACGTGTTGAAGACTGCGAGACGTGTTTCGGAACTTTAACGAACCACAAAAAGTCCGCACGAAACTGTTGAAGATTTCTGACGGTGCGTTAGAATCTTTCAGAGCCGAGAAATAGGCCGAGCTGTTGAACACGACAAACAGAGCGTTTGGATCTGTTCGAGATTTGAAAAGGATCAGCATAACCCATTGGAGACTGCAAAAAGTGCAGCATCGTCTGTTGGAAGCCACAAAGGTTCCGGAGGATCCGTTGACGACCGCAAAGAGCATAGAGCTGTTGGACACCGCACGAGATAGGGTGCGACCCGTTGGATGCAACGAAAGATCCAATTGGACTCGCCGGAGATCGCGAATCGTACAGTTTGTTATATGTGAAACGTTTCGCAGGAGTTTGTTAGGGTTTGTTTGGGTTATACTTTATAACGTGAATTATACTTTAAGGATAAAAGTCCTACAATATTTTTTAATCTCATCGCAACGGCTGCAGATGTCAATCCTCAGAATAGTCACAAAGGGAGGAGAACCAAAGGCTCGATAAATATGCCATTCGAAAATGATTCAGCGGTGGTTGGATTGGATCCGTCCGATTGGATCTCGGACAGTAATCCTCCACGAGGAGGATGAAAGAACGAGCGAGAAGAGAGCGTCAAAGAAGTTTCATGCCCGGAGATCGGCGACGGATCAAGTGCCAATAAATGAAGCGAAATTAAGTCGGATGCCAAATATGACAGCGATGGAGACGAAGAATGTGGAGGAACAAAGATAGAAAGCTGCTGGGAACTCGGTGCAAAACCTGATCGGAACGGAGAAACCAGTCTTTCGAGCAACCGCAAGAACGACGAAAGCGACGAGGAACCCGAGGATGTATAAGAGAGAACGATGGAAGACTCATTCATTCAGATGTATCGGAGACGCGGGTGTTCTATAAATAGACATCCCGAAAGGTGTGTCTGCACATGCCTTGGCTACGCTTTGTGCTGGTGGAACGTTCGAGAAAGCTGAAAGAGAGGGAAAGACTAGCGATTGTTGGAAAGCAGCAGATTGAAAAGCCTGCGCCTGCGCTTCGTTGTTAGAGATTATTAATTTTCATTATCATTCGTCACAGACTACGAGCGATTTATCAAGCGTGAACCTATTTTGTTCGTGGCTTCAATACCGTCAATGCCTTCAACGAGGTGTCTTTCAATTTGTCAATAATCCTACCAGCTCGAGATTACGATCAGTCTAATCCGTCGAAATTTCCAAGGAAGTCTACAGATCCGATAGTCGACTGTTCTCGAATACCGGCTATTCTTGACGGGCCAATATCCTGCAGCGTTTAATGTGCCATTGAGGAGACGGCTTCCGAAATATCTTTCGCGCCATTGAGCCCAATAATACTCAACCGAACCGCCACGTGTATTCCGGCCAATTCGCCCTGATGCGCAGCCCCCGCCGTTCCTTTCTTGCTCACTAGTCTGCGTTGATGGCTTCAGCCATTAGGACATCTACGGCAGCGCCAGAAAGTCCGTAGATATTCCGGAATACCAAACCACCGGTTCAGTAGTTTTGAATGTCGAAATGAATTCTGGTTTATTTCGTGCTCTGGGGCACCCTCTAAAAGCACCGTTCCGATACAATTATTTTACAAACCTAAAGTTTGTATTGTAAATTTTATATTGTATTGTTGTGTATTGTATTGTGTTTATTGTATTATTGTATTTATTGTATTTATTGTATTATTGTTTTTATTGCATTTATTGTATTATTGTGTTATTGTATTTATTGTATTGTAGTGTATTGCATTGTATTTATTTGTAAATAAAAAGTGCGAGGATTGTTGTTTAAGACTTAAATCTTAATCTTACGACTAGAAAACTTAAAAGTTAAAATTAACTTATCATTAGCTTATAATTAGTTGAGATTATTCCTCTCTTTGCGATGGCATGTTGCTTAGAAGCTCCGCACGCGTTAGTCGTTTAAGTCTATCAGAAGAGCTACAGCATCGCAAGTTGTTATCAATGAAGTTCCATAGATACATCGGCGTTATACAAAACGACTTAAAATAATAGGCCGTTTGCCACGTAGGGATTGAAAAGTCTCCACTTAGTCGAGGTCTCCTAAGCGTCCTATTATTACTTTGGTTCTTTGGATGATTCCGTTCCGCTGCAAGGATACAATATGGAATCATTGTAGAATTATACGATTGACTGGGTGGATTTCGAAAAGACCTCGTTTCGCCAGGCCCACTGGAACTTTGATAAAACAGCCTGGGATTGCCAGGCATGATTCCCAATAAAGGTAATCCACCGAGCATCAGCCAATTCCAGGTATCCCGTAGCTGCGGTCGTTCCTCACCTCCTATACTGCTTCGTACGTTGAACGTTGCATGCTTCTTTTCCCGTCGAAACCCGGGTCTTCATTGATGCCCCGTACCTCCTCTTCTGGATCCGCAATTCGTGCCAACCCCTTGGTACGCGCCTCGTTTCGTCTTTGCGGCTCGTGTTAACCGACAATTTCGTCGGTTGTTCGTGTCCCACCAGAATCAAAGGGAAGCCGCATCGAGGGCAAAGCTCGTCGGAGCAATTTCCAACGGAACCGCCGTCGGGCTTTTGCTACCGTCGGGGCGATGTCCGTTCCGGTGTTCCAGCGCTTATACCCAAAAACAAGCTTTCACGAAGAGAGAGAGAGAGAGAGAGAGAGAGAGAGTTTCAAGAACCAATTACCACGGAACGGCGGAGCCTACTTTTTATCCTTTTCCACAACTCGGATCTAACGGTGTTTCCAAATTTTTTGGTATCCTGTGGACTAATTTTACGACCGTAGAACGTACAGTTGAAAATTCATGGATCTCTGTTCGATGTATAGGAAATTTTCTAAATTCCTACCTCAAGATAAAGGGAAAGGCCGGGAGTGGATTCTCGTGGATGCGAAAGCTTTGAGGGTGGAAAAAAGGTAACGACTAAGAGGGAATGAAAGCTTCGGGAGGCTTTATTTGCCCATGAAAATTCACCCGAGTATCCACGTTGTACAACCAAAAACTCTTTTGAACGATTGGAGTTTGCCCGGTCAGAAGAACATGCCGATATTCACAAATCGGTAGGAGAAGAATATCTCCAAGATTACGACATATTTTCCGATTGAACAGGACCGTACTCTAAAACGCGTTTGTGCCGAAAGCGACAACGCGAGAGTCGACCACAAGCCTGCTATCCAATTCAGTTGTTCCCCCTCAGGAAATATGCTGTAACGTACATAACGAAGGATTCCGATGTATAATCCAGCAGACATCCTAAACATTCGTCGTTGGGTAATACCTATCTGGTATTAGCGATAAGGCTCGCTGTCTGCGGCTCGAGCCCAGAATGGGCTATAGCGACTGCACCGAAGATACGTATAAATAGCTTGCCACTAGGACATACACGAGAACCGCAGAAGGCGCAGGATTATCCTATGAGCCTAATATCGACCGAAGCCACGGTCACACATACCCGGAGTGTTGCGTCGCGTCGCCGGGTATTTGGGTAGCGTTGCTACACACCTATCTCCGGCTTCTCCACTTCGATCCACTATTCCCTACAGCTGGATCCACATTTCTCGAAATGTGGCTTCGTTAGTAGAAAAGAACGAGCAGGACCACGACTGCCACCATTTTGGCAACATACTCGTTACTACGGATTCCTATTGTGCTTCGCCAAGTAGCCAATGACACTTAGGAATGCAGTACGTGGCGGGGAGCTATCGAAACAACACCCTCTTCCAAAGATTAGTTCTCAATTGGGCCTTTGGGTCGGTCCGAGGTGCGAAGACCATCTATTCGAGTGGTTGTCGATTTTGATGAAACCTGTACGGAGCACTCCCTCTGACTGTGCAACTACGCAAACCAGACCGCACTAGAGGAGTTCCGAGCCACTCCTATTCTCTCCGTTCTCGTTGCTCCCTCGCTCTCTTGTCCTCCATGGGTCGACTACAAGGCGGAACAGATATGGAAGATATATAAACAGCCGAGAATGTTCCAATGGCACGCTAGGTGGAAACGCGATTTTCGTGAGGTAAGAATTGGAACGAACGCCGTAACAGCTGATTCGGTTTTCCCAGCCTCGAATACAATTCTATTCGACTAATTTTTCAGATAATTCGTAGACCAGAATGGCACGTACGCCAAGTTTCTTCGTGCGCAGCTAGCTCGGAGATAAACTTTTCAGACTTAACGCAATCTTCCGTTCGATTCACTTGGGAATCTTGTCATCGCTACCGAATGAAGCAACCAGCGGGGAGTATTGCTCAGGTTGGATGTGTTATCGGACATTCGCGATAAATCGAACGGCACTCAACGTTGGAACGCAAAAAACCAGACTTTCCGTACTTCCTCCGACTCTCACTTGGGAATGTCTCTTTGTAGAGTGCAAACGCAACGAGCCGGGATACCAGGCCGACGAGGATAATTTCTCGCTGCTCGATGTTGCGTTGTCTCTACCGCGGTTTAAATCTATTTTCGTTTAGCATCGTGACACATCGAGCGGACAGGGAGGGAAGGAAATGCAGCGCGTGGATGTCCGAAATAATGGAAAGGAACAATTTCGCCTGGCGAAAGCCAGGCTTGGATAGCCGCAGCGACGTCAACTCGTGTTAATAACAATGTGCAATTGTATCCGGCTTGATACTAAAAAGTAAGAATCATTGCTAACACTTTCAAAGCTGCGTTCGGACACTGAGCATGCGCAGAGCGGATGAAAAAAGACCGAAGGAACTCGAGGTATCAACGTTTTTCAGTTCCAATTCCTACAAAGATGTGGATTTTTGGTTAGAGAAAAATGAATTTTAAACCTATCGACGAAATTACGATCCAATGTTTTTCCGATTATTTTCCATTTCGTAAAAACTCTTTTTTGTTTCCATCGAGGCGAATGTATCGGACAAATTCTCATCAAAGTTGCCAAGCCTGAATCAATGTCATGGACGATTCTCTTGGAGGAGAGTTTCGTTGAAGGGTGGAAGTTTGCAGGTTGCCTCGTAGGAATGCGCTTCGAACAATGGTAGCAGAGACAAATTGGATTTGAGAATGACCTTGGGGGATTCAGACCTATACTTTCTCCGGCCCGTTTGGGATTCCTTGCAGATGAGTTTGAAGCAGAGCGAGAAGAGTCATTTTCGGCAATGCAATCTCCAACACATATTCGTCCGACTCGTCATTCCAATTGCAGCTCCTCTTCGCCATACGAGATGGGTAAAATACGACCTCGTAAAACTTTTCTATGAGTTATATACCGTGCAATTTCGTTACCCTATCACACTCGGCTCTCGAAATTCCCCCCCCCCCCCGCCGAAATATTCTCGTTCACAAAACGCTGCAGGACCTCCGGAGTAGTCTCTTCTCCGGGACGAATCTTGGAAATTCCAGCAAGCTGTACGAAAATACCGGGAGATCCTGACGCAAACTCAAACGGGGAAGGCAAAAAAAGTAACCCTGGAACTATTCACGACACGCCAGACCGGAAACTCTTGTGAAATATCAAAGTTCCTGTCGTCAACAAAAACTACAATGGTTGCCGTAGGGTTGGGAGTTAAAAGTACGATTATGCTTAGACACACGCATGCCCAGATCGATCAGGAGGCGAATAGCCGTGAAATTGTCAACTGCTTGTATATAAAAAAGCCTTGTATAAAAAAAAGATAGAAAATGTCAATTTTGATTAGTGTTTTGTATGTTTTGGTAAAACGTCAAAGAATCACAGATTTCATTCTTCTAACGTAAAAGTACGATGTAGCCCAGACACACGCATGCCCAGATTGATCAGGTGCCGAAATTCCGTGAAATTGTCAACTGCTTGTATTAAAAAACACTTGTATGAGAAAAGATACAAAATGTTAATTTTGTACATTTTCTGTATCTTTTAGCAAAATGTCAAAAAATCATACATTTCGTAAACCCAACGTAAAACTACGTTTGGTTATTCAAGTTGAACTCGGTTTCACTCGTCATATCCATACGGTTGTCGTTTAAGTCCGAGTGCATAATAAGACTTATCGTACGCTGCAAGTACAAGATTGTTAACGCGTGACACATGTTCTGATAGATGCTCCGGTATTGCGCGTCAGCCTGTCTGTAATTACTCGAACGGGTAAGTACGGTTCAGCCAATCGAGAGCATCCCAGTAGCGTTTTCGTTTTCTTCCACGTAAAGATGAAGGCGGTTGGTGGAGAGATAAGAGCCCGATCGATTCAACGAAAGATCGCCAAAGACCCCTTATTTTCGCACGCGATGATGCAACCGGCAACCTTGATTGGTGATGTTGATACAGCGGTATCAACATCCGCAGAGTTCGTTATTTTTATTTTCGCGAGTCAGCCGGTAGCGAGCGCTTGATATAGGTGTGAAAGGTGGCTGACGTTTGTCGTCTGGAATGTGTCGTGCTTTCTTATCGGCACTCGTTGCAACCGACTTTGCCATCATTATCAAACAGCGGGTGGAGGTTTTCCGTCCGTGGCAAGTGCCGTCTCGAAAGGACGACAGTTTTTTCGTAGTTCACTTATGAAGACATTGATGGAAGCAGACGTCTAGGAACACGCGTCCATTGTGTTTTCTTTTTCGTTTCTTTTGATTTCCTATAGAAGTCAGCGTTCGGCACTTCTGCGAATGTGCAGCTATCTCCAGAGATTGTAAACACAATGGAAATACGATATTAACGATGAGCTGCCCAGGACTCTCGAACTTTTTGATAAGAACACGTGATGAATGACGAAACCGTGTTACGGCGTGTTGCGCAAGAAGAAAGAGAGTACCGGAAGTAAGAGAGGAAGTAACGCAGAATGGAGGATGCGCGTCAGGTGTTCAAAGGGGAAGAGGATAATTGGCGGTTCGACTGTTGGCTCGAATGCAGATCGGCGAAACAATGTCTTCGGCTGTCGAAGAGAAACGCTAACGGGGGGGCGGGAGGAAGATCGCTGAGTAACGAGGACGGGGGCGAGCCGCGAAAAGTGGAACGACCGGCTAACGACTCGCCACGCCTTGATGGACCGGCGGACTACTTGCCACGAGACACGAGTTACTTTGCCGTGCCTTTTTTCTGCATTTACGTCTAAGTATAATAAAAGGTTATGTAGGTACTGTATCTGCATTTTGATTATTTACCAAATATAAATAATTAAAAGTGCCGTATTTATGTTTTTCTAACCCAAACAAGTCCAAACAAACCTAAATAAATTGTTATGTGGCTGCGGTATTTGCGTTTCAATTATTAACCAAATATAAATTATCAGTAGTGCCTTTTTGCATGCACGAGTATTTTCTCTTCTTTTGGGCTAGAGATAATAAGCACATCCGGCTTTCCGAGGACAGTCCTCTAGCTGTTTTTTCCTATCCTATCCTATTCCTATCCATTGTGTTTAATTTGGTTTATTTGAGTTGGGTACCCAATGGATAGGACGTAGGAAGGTGCGAGACTTGGAACAAATGGGAATAACGGTTAATTAGCGAGGTTCGAGGGAAACGTTACGTCACAAGTGACAATGGTACGTAGATGGGACTAGTGTAAGCTCGTTATTTACGTGGTTCGCTCGGTACGAGGCACCTGCAGCAACAGCAGCAGCGCCGTTGCAGCAAGAGCAGCAATGAGTCCTTGCACTCGTTAGTTACGTATTGCCGTTACGTGTTGAGCAAGGGTGGATGCTCGATCATCGAACACCTACGTATTGTTAATCATAGCTGTGTGAGTACATTTAATACACAGTCGCATTTAATTTATACCGGTTATGCCGTGGCTGCGTTTACGAGCCCTTCGGTAACTGCCAGGAAAATTGCAAAAATCGGCGCTCGAAATAATTTCAAGCGACAAATGCAAATGTCTATGTGAGTTCGAAGATGTGGGAATTTTTTCAAGCGGACTGTGTGGATTCGTGTCCCGAACAACGGCCAGCTAATGGAGATTCTCCAAACTGCTTACTTTTCGACGGTTCGTATTGACTTTAACAAATCGGAAAACAAATTAATCTGGCTCAGTTTGGACCTATCAAATAATGCAGATGGGCAGACAACATTTAATTTTTAACGGATAATATTTAATTATCAACCGAAACAAATCCAAACAAACTTCTCACTTTTGGACGCTTCAAATTGATTTTAACAAAATCGGAAAGCAAATTAGCCTCGCTCAACTTGGAATGATCAAATAATGAAGACGGGAAGATACTAATATTTAATTACCAAGGTGTCTGGATAAACGTGAACTTTCTCAGGTACAATTTTATTGCGCATTTTTCGGTTAGGTCTGGCTTCCAACGAGGGAGCGGTTTTTTTTGGTCTTGATCCGCTGAAGGACCCATTTTTTTAGCCTGAGCAATGAAAGAACCTATTTTTTGGGCCCAAACAATCAAAGGGCCCACTTTTTGGGCCTGATCAATCAAAGGACCCATTTTCTTAGCGTCGATCAATCAGAGAACCCACTTTTTGGAGCCGAGCAATCAGAGAACCCACTTTTTGGGGCCGAGCAATCAAAGGAGCCATTTCCTTGGGGGCGACCCGTTAGAGAACGGACTATTCCTGCCCGATACGTTTCAGAAACTAGATTGGAATTATCCGTGACGATTACGAAGAACCGCGCATTTGCCTCTTTCCAGAGAGCTCGGAAACTGGTCCCCGATGAAAAAGTTGTGTCGGACAGGACGCGTGGCTCGGGAAAGCGCAGAGTGCGCCACGAATGTGTTCCCGGCACATAGTTAGGAATGTAATTCATCTACGTAATTTGCCGGAGTCTAATTATTCTCGTTAAGCGTTTAGACATCGCATAGTACGTGTATGCGGTGAGAGGACTCGAGGAAGAAAGAGCGGGAGAAAGGGCAAGAAAGAAAGAGAGAGAGAGAGAGAGAGAGAGAGAGAGAGAGAGAGAGAGAGAGAGAGAATCGGGGATTCGTCTTCGTCGAGTAGGCTGATAAATGGGACCTAAACGTTCGTCTATTCCGTTAATACGTTCGCAGCCCGAGGAGTAAATGATGAAGCACGAGAAACTTCGAAAACTTCATGCAACGTTGATGCCGTACCACTTGCGTACATCACTTCGAAACGGACGATATAGCACGACCCGTTAACGAATTAATCATTCGACGACGTAAAATTCCAGCGAACGTACTGGGTGCCCTCGAAAATCACCTACCTACATAAGGAATATTTCAGCCTGGTACACATGCTATTACCATCACCTCCAATATCAGGCAGACCGGATGCTCGGAATATATATATATATATATTTTTTTCCTGGAAATTTGATTTTCTTTTCTTCTACTGATCGATTTTCCATTTTTTCATTTATCCACTTTCCATTATTTCATTTATCCATTTTCCATTATTCCTTTTATCCATTTTCTATTTTGTCATTTATCCAGTTTCCCATTATTCCATTCTCCATTATCTCGCTCATCTACTTTTTCGTTTTCCTTCGGTGCAAGTTATATTTTGTTTTTCCTTCGTGTATGGACTTTTCGCTCAGTTTTTCGCTGCAATTGAGATTCACTCGGAACGTCATCGGTATATTTCTTGTTTATACGAACTCTGGGCTATCGCGTTAATGAAAATCGTGAAGGAAATTCAGAAGAATGAATGGGCGCTACTTCTGAAACACGTAAGAAAGATAAGTACATTGGAGGTACGTGCGCGAAAAATGGAAATAATATCCCATGATAAACGCATCGATAAAACAAGAGGTAACGACAAGAAGCTTTCGATCTGGGGAGTTCACTGGGGAATCGGAGCCGTTTCGACTGGTGATACGATGAAGACGTTGAAAGAACGAATCGGATAATCCAACGGCAAGACGATTCCGTTGCTCCGAATCAACGCTGATAACACTTGAGGCACGATAAAGAAACAAAAAAACAAAAAATAAAATAAAATTGCATCCCATTGCGGTCGATCTTGACAGGTCCTAGATTGAGATTGCAGTTTTCGTTGGATTGTCTTTTTTGTCATGTTTTTCCATTGAAAATAAAAGTCTCAGGTTCGTTCAATGATTCGACTTGGGAGGTCATTATCGTTGGTAGTCGTCACGCTTTGATTGATCGATCGATATCGTTTGTACGAGATTGAATCAGGCTTGGTCATTTCGACTGCCCTAGAATGGCTCGGTCAACTTCCTATTTGGAGCCAAATTGGATTTCACGAATTTCACCGAAATGGCTGATGCAACGTCCAGTGGTAGAGTCCAACGGGAGCCAGTGTTCAAACGCGCGTTTAGAATTTCGGCCAGAGAGCTCACGCTTGAAATCGAGGCTAAATAACGAATCTAGTATAATATATATATA
>JAPYZJ010008302.1:0-20566 GCA_030522765.1 Ophioninae sp. B BG-2022a
TTTGTCTCCCCCCCCCCCGCACCTTTTTTTTTTTGTTTATATCAAAGGGAACCAGGAAAGTCGAGATCCGGTCCAGCTAGGGCCAATTTTACCGATACTTGGATGGTTAGGTGAAGTGAGAACTGGAGGAGAAAAAAAATCAGTATTATTCTGATGGCACGTTCCAATGGGGACATCTTGATGAGGTAATGGGGTGGAAAAAAAAATATGTCTAGGGAATTTATCAGTTTTTATTGGTTTTATCCTTGAAGACCGGAAGGACCATCCAGGAAGGGAAACTTTTGGAAAAAATTTTATTTTCTTCATCATCAACGTTTATTTCTTCGAATAGGTCACATTTCAGGTGACTTTTGTCTCAAATAGGGATATTGCAATACAGCGCAGAGTTATAATGATTCAAGGTCATCTTTGGATAGCCTCGGGTCATTCAAGGTCGAGAGGTCGTCTCTTTGGACTTTGAAATGACCCGGATGAGCCTGGGTTCATTTTCAGCTGAAAGGTACACGTGCCTGATACATCCTGATATACGTCACGTGGGATTGGACGACCCGACGGGAAGCCTCGGATATTTCAACGAGCTTTTCTCCCCCGTCCCGTCAGTTTATATATCGAGTCGTCGAGCTCGACAACGAACTCCCGATACCGAGACCCGGACGCGCTTAACAATAATCCACGTGTTTGCTCATCGGGCGAGTAATGCCGGAAAGTGATGGGACAAATTGGATTTGGTGACACTGCGCGAACAGAACGGCCCAACAATCCCATCGCTCATGGGGAGTCTCTTCATCCTCGTACTGTCATGGCTTCTTCCCATTTATCCGGGGAAATAAAAAAAAAAAAAAAAACGTTTCTTTACCGGAACGCTATTTTTCCGCTTTTTCGAATTTTTCATTAATATTCATTATTTTAATTAACATCGACGTTACATATATTGAGATGTCCTGCCGAATAAAATAATTGGAAAAAGTACACCACCTTTTTTTTTAACAGATCATTATTAGGAAGCAGGTTCGAAAATATTGTTTTTTCGCCGTCGGTGTATGAGATAAAAGGAGAGAGATGGAGAAATTGATTAATCATACGTCCCGGTAAATTCTCAGGCAAAAATATACAATTTTATATGAAGAGAATAACGTTATGAGAAAAAAGAAAAAAACAAACAAACCCAAACAAATTGGAATTCGGACCGAAACAATCAATAAATCTCGAACTGCAAAATCACTAATGAAAGAAAAAAAAATAAACGAATTACTAATAATTACGAAACTAATCACTCATAATTACGGAACTAATTACTAATAATTACGAAACTAATCACTAATAATTACGAAACTAATTACTAATAATTACGAAACTAATTACTAATAATTACGAAACTAATTACTAATAATTACGAAACTAATCACTAATAATTACGAAACTAATTACTAATAATTACGTAACCAATTACTAATAATTACGAAACTGATAACTAATAATTACGAAACTAATTACTAATAATTACGTAACCAATTACTAATAATTACGAAACTAATTACTAATAATTACGAAACTAATTACCAATAATTACGAAACTAATCACTAATAATTACTAAACTAATTACTAATAATTACGAACCTAATTACTAATAATTACGTAACTAATTACTAATGATTACGAAACTAATTACTAATAAATACGAAACTAATAAAAAAAATGTTATAGAAAAAAAAGATTGAAAATAAAGGAAATTGAAACAGGATGCTCAACTATGAGGCTACAATTTCACAATTTCGTCGAGTCTTCGGATTTTGAAAAATGTTCGTTTTCAAGCTGGAGTTTAAACCCACTGGTACAAAAGTACGTGAAAAAAATTCCGTCCATTCTAAAGCGGGATGAACGAGAACTGTACTCGTTGGTAAAATGCCCCCGGGGTTAAAAAAAAAAGTCCATAAACGCCGGGCAACAACGACAATCCGCACGACGATCGATCTTCACGCGTGAAGGATCCTGGATAAAGAGCCCCTTTGTGGATAAGATCCCCCAGCGTACACGCGTGTACGAGAATTCGAAACAGAATCCACAGGCGGAAAAGTTTCACGGTGCAATGAATATACAAGAGAAAGGAGAGAGAGAGAGAGAGAGTGCATCAAGGCATGTAACAACTCTCACCTCTCTCTCTCTTTTTCTCGCTCTCTCTCTGAAGATCGATTCACAAAGCGTTATTCGATCATCATCGAGGTTTTTTTCTTTTTTTATTTTTCTATTTTTCTTTTTCCCTTCTGTAACATGTTCAATAGGGTGCTTCTTAATTGAGCAAAAAAAAAATTTTTTTCGGAATTTTACTCGCGTCACCCATTCATTCTCTTCTATGATCCAAAAAAGTACTAAATAATTTTTTTCAGATTTTTAAAGTAAGATTTAGGGGTTGCTACCGGCCAGTAAAATAAAAAAAATATATATATGTTTTTGAATAGTATTTTTATTGAGTGAAAAAAATTCTAATAATTTTTAAATCATGTAGTTAGTAGGGAGTTATGATAATGAAAAATTAACTATGATAACAATGTATTTTTATTTGTATTTGGGTACTTCTGTCTAAAATTTTCGACAACTAAAAGAAGGTATTGTTTTTGTTCCTCATCTTTGGTAATAAATTTGTTGTACTCTTCCATTAATGCCACTCCACGCTCCGCTAAATCATTCATTACTTTCACAGAGCATATAATTTCTCTAGAAGCAAACCCTCTGGAAGAAACAAACTCAAACAAACCCAAACAAAATATTAAAACTTCGATGCTCGGTAGCGACCTCGAAAATTCGATTAAAAAATAAAATTAAAATAATGAGTATTTTAATAAAATAAAATAATGAGTATTTTAATAAAATAAAATAATGAGTATTTTAATAAAATAAAATAATGAGTATTTTAATAAAAATAAAATAAAATAATGAGTATTTTGAATAATTTTCAAAATTCAAAAAATAAGAAGCACCTCTAATGTTCAAAGTATCAGATCCTTCGAAATACTCAACAGAATTTTTCGTTACAGACTCCCTTTTTCCAAATACGTTTTTTTTGGTCGAATTTTGTTTGGGTTTGTAGTTGGTTACTGGAGAGGGAAGGGGAATGGGAAAATTTGAAAAATTTCGTATGAAACCTTAAGATACGTAAAGGAACGAAGGGCTAGGTATATACACGAAAAAGCCAACTTCCAGATGCGATAAAGTTACATCCTGGTATTGACACGTTTTTCCTGATCAAATATTGGTTGCGTCGGTTCTTGACTACGCGTAAAGTCGATGCTCAGAACGGCCTGTGTACGTACACGTGTTCACGCAACTTGAGCACTGGCCCGATCGATACGGATGAGCCCTTGAAGACAAAGCCGGAAATCCGCGATTTAATTCCGGCTAATGGACATTGCGTTGGCTAATTACGATTATGACAGGGGGTAACGAAGTATCCATTGAAAAATTATAACAAACACAAAAAATAATTAAACAACGAACGAAAGAAGGGAAAAACGAAAATTGGTCATTAATAAGGAATCTGGTGTATAATGCTTTTCATTTTTATAAATAGCTATTGCTCGATAGTTTTAATTAACGATTTTTTATGATGAAAAAAAACTCTGTATGAGTGTTATATAATATAATGTTGTATTATAATATATTGGTATAATATATAATTATAGTTATAATTTATAATTATATATAGTGTTATATTATAATGTAATATATAATATATATTATAATATCACAATAATTAATATATTTATATTATATATTATATATTATATTATATATATATATATTAATAATATAACAATAATATTATAATATATTAATAGTGTTAATTACAATATAGTGTTATATTATTTAATAATATATACTAACATATAATATTGACGCTTAATAATTAACGATTTTTTATGATGAAAAAAAAACTCTGTATGAGTGTTATATAATATAATGTTATATTATAATATATTGATATAATATATAATATATATATATATATATATTATAATATCACAATAACATTATAATATATTAATAGTGTTAATTACAATACAGTGTTATATTATATAATAATATATAATAATACATAATATTGACGCTATATATAATTAATATTTAGTAAATAAATTTATATAAATTTCTAATAAATTTATTTAATTATTCTTTAAATTTTCTTTATACATATATGTATGAATGTTTGCGTATACGCATGCGCCCGTAGACGTCTTACGATCCAGTGGACCTTCACAATCCGGAGAACTCGAGGCCTCTTCTTTGCTCAATCTTCGAGGTATACGCCGTTTGTGCTCTATGGAGCAATAGCATCGCCGGCTTAAGCCTCTAACTGTGGCCACTTTGCCATAATAGCTGTCGTATACTCGGAACGGTGATTCGTCCGTGTATGAGGCTGTTCGTGTGCATCCGCTGGGCTTGTACTCTGCTCAACCGTATACGTCGCTATTTGCAGTACAACAGTGCGCTATTTTACTGTTATTACGTATTACCATACTCCCTAGACCGCGCTCTACACAATGCACAGCCTTAATTCTACTTTATTCCCGCTCCACATTTTTCTCGTACAGCGATCATCCGAGAAGAATCTTCCTTCCGAACCTCTCGAGATTTACGCTTTATTTTTTATCGATAAGAGATCTGTAGCTGAATTTTCAAAAGTTTAGTCGTTTTTTTTTTGCTTCGATTAGGGCTTTTTAGGAAATCTCCCTAGATTTTGTAGATTTCTGGGGTTTTTTTCGAAGATGGTAGCTTTGTACTCAAATTCCCTAGATTTTTGTAGTTTTCTGTGGTTTTTTCGAAGATGGTAGCTTTGTACTCAAATTCCCTAGGTTTTTGTAGTTTTTTGTGGTTTTTTCGAAGATGGTAGCTTTGTGATCAAATTCCCTAGATTTTTGTAGTTTTCTGGGTTTTTTCGATGATGACAGCTTTGTACTCGGATTCCCTAGATTTTTGTAGTTTTCTGGGTTTTTTCGATGATGACAGCTTTGTACTCGGATTCCCTAGATTTTTGTAGTTTTCTGTGGTTTTTTCGATGATGACAGCTTTGTACTCAGATTCCCTAGGTTTTTGTAGTTTTCTGTGGTTTTTTCGAAGATGGTAGCTTTGTACTCAAATTCCCTAGATTTTTGTAGTTTTCGGTGGTTTTTTCGATGATGGCAGCTTTGTACCCAAATTCCCTAGATTTTTGCAGTCTTCTGTGGTCTTTTGTGGTTTTTTCGATGATGACAGCTTTGTACTCGAATTCCCTAGATTATTGTATTTTTCTGGGTTTTTTTCGATGATGACAGCTTTGTACTCAGATTCCCTAGATTTTTGTAGTTTTCTGTGGTTTTTTCGATGATGGCAGCTTTGTACTCAAATTCCCTAGATTTTCATAGTTTTCTGGGTTTTATCCGATGATGACAGGTTTACACCCAAATTCCCTAGATTGGAGTAATTATTTTAGAAAAAAAAGGCATCAGTCTAAAATGGACCCGTTCGAACTGGGGTAAAAATGATCCTTCAACGTTTATTGGTAAATCGACGAATAAAATGGATTCCTCTTAAGAGCAAGATGAGCTCTAGGACGGAGATTCAGGAATTTCTGTATTCACGTGGAAGCAAAGTTGGGCTCTTCGGGAGCCAAGTTCAATTTGTACGTGGCAGGCAAGAAGGAGCGAGAGCTGTCGGGTGAAAGGAGCACTTAGGATCAGCTATGCATTTAAACCACCCCCCCCCCCCCCCCCTCCCCCTTCCATCGCCACGGGTGTAAATATATATCATAGGAGCGCATATACGCAAATATAGGACACTCCCCTGACCCGATCCATTTCACGTATGAGCGGTTCTGAGCCCCGATAGGGGGCCGCTTATATCGGTTTGCTCGGCTCAGCGCTGTTCATGAAACCCACTCCCTGCTAAGATTGTGTATTACCTGATCTCGAGTGATGACCGCTACCATGAGATTTTATTGGTCAGCAATGATGAACAAAGGATCGTCAGAGATTGCAGCGGTTCAAGGTCACAAAGGGCAGGCTCGTCTTCTTTAGGTTTGTTTGGAGATTCCAGTGGTTCAAGGTCAGAAAGGACAGGCTCGTCTTGTTTGGGTTTGTTTGGAGATTTCAGCGGTTCGAGGTCACAAAGGGCAGGCTCGTCTTGCTTGGGTTTGTTTGGAGATTTCAGCGGTTCAAGGTCACAAAGGGCAGGCTCGTCTTGTTTAGGTTTGTTTGGAGATTTCAGCGGTTCAAGGTCACAAAGGGCAGGCTCGTCTTGTTTGGGTTTGTTTGGAGATTTCAGTGGTTCAAGTTCACAAAGGGCAGGCTCGTCTTGTTTGGGTTTGTTTGGAGATTTCAACGGTTCAAGGTCACAAAGGGCAAGCTCATCTTGTTTGGGTTTGTTTGGAGATTTCAGCGGTTCAAGGTCACAAAGGACAAGCTCATCTTGTTTGGGTTTGTTTGGAGATTTCAGTGGTTCAAGGTCACAAAGGACAAGCTCATCTTGTTTGGGTTTGTTTGGAGATTTCAGCAGTTCAAGGTCACAAAGGACAGGCTCATCTTGTTAGCGTTTGTTTAGAGATTTCAGTGGTTCAAGGTCACAAAGGACAATCTCATCTTGTTTGGGTTTTTTTGGAGATTTCAGCGGTCCAAGGTCACAAAGGGCTCTTCTGTTTTTCAGGATATAGGTTTTGATCCAAAAATCGTACCAGAGAAGCAATCGCAACGCTTTAGAGAGGGAGATAGGATTGAGGGAATTAACAGCTGGCATTTACGTGCGGAAGTGGTGGATCGCGGGACGTCTAGTGGTGGGAGAAATTGTTGGGAAATGCTGAGCAGGTTATGGTGGATATCCCATTCGAACTTCCGGTGTCGAGGGAGCGCGTGTGCCATTCTGGACGTCATCGTTGATAAGGGGATGAAGAGACATTTGCATAGATCGAGGAGGAGAGCACTAGTGGGTTGAAGGAGTTGAGGCTTTCGAAGGAAGGGTTGGAAGGTCACGTAAAATTGTTACTAGGATTTTAATCCCCCAGAATTCGTTCCTTTTATTTTTTGCAATCCTCTACCTAAAATTCCATCAAAATTCCATCAAATTCCATCATTGATAAAAAAAATTTGATTCAACGTTTGATGGAGATAAGAATTGTTGAAGGTTTATCCGACTGAAAGACCAGCAGAGAAAAATGTCAATAAGACGAGATAAAGGGAAAGAGGATAATAGCTTTAAAGATAAAGAGAGATTAAAAAAAGGGCTAAAGCGAGAGAATCCAGAGAAACGAGTGCCACCTGATTTTACGACGTCATGCAGCTCCGTCAAGGAAAGAGCACTCTCGGGTCCTCGCTTTTAACTAGTCGTTAAACAAGAGATGAGACTCGGTCCAGCCACAGCTTCCCCTCTCTCTCTCTCTCTCTCTCCTACCTTCTCGCAGGATAATTAAAATCCCATAGGACACCTAAACCAAGCGTGTTCCGTCGACAGAGCATTTTCACGTCACGTATACCTCAATCTTTATTCGAAGAGCAAAAAAGAGAGAGAAAAAGTTGGAAAGTCAAAGACGTAGGTACGAAAAGAAAATCGGTGTAGTATTCCATCCATGATGATAATGATGATGATGACGATGATGGTATGTTTTATTAAAAATGTACACGGACAACAAAATTGGAACCATGAAATTACAGAATTTTGAAAAAATTATAGTAATTAACAAAGAAAGGAAAATAACTAAAAAAAACTAACTGAAAATTATAAACTAAATAACTAAATGCAGAAACCTGTGAAGAGAGAGAAAGAGGAAAAATTATGAAAAGTATGAGTCCAAAAGTGATATGAGGAACCCAAACAAATGTACACGGATAACAAAATTAATTAAATAAAGTTACAAAATTTCAAGAAAATTGTGATAATTAACAAAGCCAGGAAAGTAACTTAAAAAAAACTAACTGAAAAATATGAACTACATAACTAAATGCAAAAACCTGTAAAGAGAGAGAAAGAGTAAAAAGTATGAGGCCAAAAGTGATACGAGGAACCCAAACAAACCCAAACAAATGTATACAGATAACAAAATTCATACAATAAAATTACAAAATTTCAAAAAAATTATAATAATTAACAAACCAAGGAAAATAACTCAAAAAAACTAACTGAAAAATATAAACTAAATAACTAAATGCAAAAACCTGTAAAGAGAAACAAAGAGGAAAAAGTATGAGGCCAAAAGTGATACGAGAAACCCAAACAAACCCAAACAAATGTACACGAATAACAGAATTAATTAAATAAAATTACAAAATTTCAAAAAAATTAAAATAACTAACAAAGCAATAAAAAAAAAACACTAAAAACAATTAACTGAAAAATATAAACTAAATAACTAAATGAAACAACCTGTAGAGAGAGAGAAAGAGAAAAAAACATGAGCCCAAGAATGATACGAGGAAAGACCACAAGAAATCCTTAGCTGCTGTGGCGAATTGCACCGCGTTCCATCAACACATCGAATAGAGTACTTACGCGAAAATCCTCTGTGTACCAACTGTTGGTACATATATCTATCCACTCACGAACACTCGTACTCCCCTTCTTCTCACCCATTCTTATTACACCCGAATGTGTGTACGTCACTCTCTCGATACTTCTATTCCTCTCTCTCTCTCTCTCTCTCTCGCTCGATCGCCCCCTTGGTTCATTCCCACAAAGTCGCTGCTGCTGCACTCCAGGAGCAATTTCCGGTTAGGAAGCACGAATAGTTGCGAGGGAGCGAGAATTTCCGGGAGCAACGAACGCCAGGGAGAGAGACATGGGGACACTCTCGACGAGTACATGTATATATATATTTACTCGATATAATTCATAGTGACGATACGACGTACTTTACTGCTTGCACACCCTATATATCGTGGAGCTTTCCCTCGATTTCCAAATATTGTCGATTTTCCATTCGCTTTTTTTTTTATCCGATACGAAAATTATTCTCGAACTGACAAATGACGTTTCTCTTGAAAATAAAATTCAAAAGAAAATAAAAAAGCATCTCCCTTAATAGTAAAACATAGACACGAATATTTTAGATAAATTACAGGACGTCGAGAATTTTTTAAATAAAATTTAAAAATAAAAAAACGATTTTAAAAATAAAATATGTTTAGGATAAAAAAAATTATAATAAATATTAAAAAGAATTTTGAAAAATTAAATTAAAAAAAAAAATAGAAAGGAAGAGGATATGGAAATGCAATAGCGAGGGTTTCATAGTTCGACAGGTGTGTTCGATTATGATCGAACAGATGTCGACGTG
The DNA here is from genome assembly GCA_030522765.1 of Ophioninae sp. B BG-2022a. Taxonomy (NCBI): domain Eukaryota; kingdom Metazoa; phylum Arthropoda; class Insecta; order Hymenoptera; family Ichneumonidae; species Ophioninae sp. B BG-2022a. The sequence continues at coordinate 9,294 of JAPYZJ010008302.1, forward strand.
AAATACCAGTAGGAATTCTCGGCGTAACTCCGCTGCTGTCTCGAATATATTCTGTTTTATTTTATTTATTCTACTTTTTTTTCGTTTTTGTTTTTCATCCGGAAACTTCGCTCCACCGGAACGTTGAAGAACGTCAAAAAGCTTCTCCGCAACTTGTCGCATCGGCGGTACGTGTAGTGACGCACGAGTACACGTATGTTCGCAAAAAAAATATAAAAAAAAATAAAAAAAACGAGCTTCCACGGTGCGAGTATATTTTTACGGATTTCGACGTGCTCTACCTGTTTGCAGACCGAGAGCAATTTTCACTTCGACTCTGGAACGTATATACCAACCGACCATCGCTGCAACCGGAATATACCACTTCCGGTTCAATATATGTCTCGCTTGACATTTCTGTATTTCGGGTTTTTTTGTTCATCGAATCATTTTTTTTTCTGCCTGCCTTTTTTTTCTTCCCCTTTCACATTGACATATTCAACCCCCGAAAAGAACTGCCAACTTTTTTCACCACTTTTATTTGAATTTGTTTGCTTGGGTTTGTTTGGGTTTACGATAACATTTTTTTTCGAGTTTGCGTTTAAAATTTGGTTTACTTATACCGCGTCAATTTTGTTTCCTTTTTTTTTATTTTTTATCAAATTTTTGAAACTGGATGGCGAAATTCGAATAATACGTGTTCCATAAAACCAATAAATTTCGAAAATATCCCCGAGGCCCATAAAATACACAAATTTTATTCAATAACAAAACAGCTGATTACGAATATCATCGAATTTTTTTCGAAAGCACTGCACACAGCTTAAAAAATCGTGTTTTTAGAAGTTTTTTACGATTTTTTTTTAGAAATTTTGGGTTTTGGGAGAAACGAATGGTAGATTCGTGCTCAGGGGACAAAATTACATCGAAATGGACTGATAAAAAAAATATTAAAAATCGAAAACTTTTTTTAATTTTTGCGGTAAAAAAGTTTTTTCACTAAATCATTGATAACTTTTTTCCCTTCAGGATTTGGTACTCCACTTTGTGCTCAATCTCTTCCTTATGATTTTTTCTTCAAAATGCTTTTTTAATTATAAAAATCCGACGATTTTTCGATTTTTGGCAGAATTTCAAAGTTGGACCATCGATTTTTGCCAATTTTTCCATACATACCCCTTTGCCTCTTTTTTTGTTTTCAAGTGGACTTTTCGGGAAAACTATGCGAGATATCGATACGAATCCAACGCCATTATTTAAGTCAGGCAAAAAGCTATTCCAAACCCACCCAATAAATTCCCATAGCATAGAAGAAAGTCGCTCTACGACCTTTTGAAATCTCGCGATTTTTGTCCTTTCAGGAAAGAAGCCGGGAAAGACGAAAAAAATTTTTTTTCGTTTTCAAACTATCAAAAGGGTCAATTTGATCGGAAATTTTCGGCTGATTACGAATATGCCCGAGTTTTTGCCAAAAGTACAAAATTAGACTGGGAAAAATGCAAAAAACTCTTCTAGAATATTTTTTGAGACATTTTTTCATAGAAATTTGGGTTTTTGGAAGAAATAAATGAAAAAGCCTTTTCCAAACACACCAATTGAATTCCCATAAATTTTAGAAATTACGAAAGACTTTTTAAACGTATATCTTAAGGGGGATGTGAAAACCCATTTCTTAAGGGGGATACGAAAACCCATTTCTTAAGGGGGATACGAAAACCCATTTCTTAAGGGGGATACGAAAAGCCATTTCTTAAGGGGGATACGAAAAGCCATTTCTTAAGGGGGTATATGAAAGTCTATTTCTTAAGGGGGATATGAAAACCCATTTCTTAAGGGGGATATAAAAACAACCAACTGTGGAATTTTCACCCTGTACATTAGATTGAAAATTCGACAGGCCATTAGCTCGTTCGCAATTCCCGTAGCTCGGCCGGTTGAGTGACGCGCGACTCGGGAGAGCGGTGCTCAGGAATTCGATCTGTAACGTTGTTGCGTATGCTAGATGCGACTTTGGTCACGTTCGTGTGTATTTGGCGTGTTCCGGAGTTCCGCGCGGTCTCGGGACCCGCGACGCCATTGACCGGATATTTGCTGCGGCGTCATTGTGGTACCTTGGCGCAATTCCCGTCCTCGTAATGGTGCACACGCGTTACACCGAATAAGCTCGCGTTATGCACCCACTATGCGCCAAAGGTACCCGATTTTAACTAAATATATGTATATACGAATGAGCGTCGGGGCTCAATATACCTTTATCTACAATCTCGCCCAAAAGTATCCAACTTCCCTTTTTTTATTTATTTTATTTATTTATTTATTTATTTTATTTATTTTTTTATTATTACTTGTTATATTTTATTAATATTTAATAAATAATTATTATAAATAATAATTATTATTATTAATGAATAATAATATTATTTATTAATAATAATTTATAATAATAATAATCATTACTTTATTTATTTATTTTATTTATTTTATCATAATTACTATTTGTTGCGTCGTTTTCACTTAAACGATTTTTTAAATTAAATTAATTCATCAATAAATTATATTTTATTAATTTAATTAATTTCAAATAATCATATATTTTTGTATCGTTCACATTTCCAATTGGGTATTAAAATGAAAATTAATAGTTCCGTGCTTAATATTCTTTAATTTTTAAGATACTAGAAAACAATTCTATTCGAATTCTATATCATTCGAAAAATAATTTTATTTATTTATGTAAATGATATTTACTTGACACTTTATTTATATAAATGATATTTAATAAAATTTTATCATTTTTATCTTTGAATAACAATTTTAATAGTTATAATAATAATAATAATAATAATAATAATAATAATAATAATAATAATAATAATAATACGATAAACCGTTTATTATGAATGATAAATAATTAATAAAATAATAGAAATGATAGATAATTCGTTGGAGAAAGGCTCGATAATATATAAATATTTACACTTTATTTATGTAAATGATATTTAATAAAATTTTATCATTTTTATCTTTGAATAACAATTTTTATAGTTATAATAATAATAATAATAATACGATAAACCATTCATTATGAATGATAAATAATTAATAAAATGATAGAAATGATAGATAATTCGTTGGAGAAAGGCTCGATAATATACAAATATTTACACTTTATTTATCTAAATGATATTTAATAAAATTTTATCATTTTTATCTTTGAATAACAATTCTTATAGTTATAATAATAATAAGGATAATACGATAAACCGTTTATTATGAATGATAAATAATTAATAAAAAGATAGAAATGATAGAGGATTCGTTGGAGAAAGGCTCGATAATATACAAATATTTACACTTTATTTATGTAAATGATATTTAATAAAATTTTATCATTTTTATCTTTGAATATCAATTTTTATAGTAATAATAATAATAATAATAATAATAATAATAATAATAAAAATACGATAAACCGTTTATTATGAATGATAAATAATTAATAAAATGATAAAAATGATAGATAATTCGTTGGTGGAAGGCTCGATAAAAATGGAATGGTTTGAATATTTTGGGCAATGGCTGTACACGTGCACGTAGCTAAGCTCGAGGTTTGGTTCGCACCAGCGAGGATATAGCCCGGCAGCCGCGGTTAACAAATTGATATCAGGATATCACCAATTTCGCACGTGTCGGACGCTAACGCTTTTCCCATCCCACTAAAGGCTCTCGGTATCCCTATCGGCGAGGTCGCGTAAATTCACTCAGAGGCGCATTATACACGTATGTGTATCTCCATGCAACACGCTACACGATCCCTCGGACGAACAGTCCACAACGGAATGAAATTATTATTTATACACTACCGGTGGTTGTGCGTGCCACCCCGGCTACTATCCTTTCTCCAACATTTCGCCACCGTATAAATTAACGCAAATTTCCGACCGGGTAATTACTCCTGAAAATATGGTATCCAAGAGGAACAAGAGTGTGATCAATGACCCAATGTTGCATCGCTCTTTCATCGAAATTCCACAAAATATCGAATTTTTTTTCGAAATTTGTTCAATTTTTTAAAATATGAATTTTTGTAAAATTATTTATGATTATTAGCTTTATGATGATTCAACAAATGCTTCGATTCACCAAGATATATATTTTATGTTACGATTAAATTTAATTAATAATGGTAGAAAAATTGATTTGCATATTTAATGAATATTTTTTGTAGTAAAATTTTTTTAAAATAATAACTAATATTTTATTTTGTTACATTTACATTTATTACATTTTATTACATTTTATTACATTTACATTTATTACATTTTATTACATTTTATTACATTTACATTTATTACATTTTATTACATTTTATTACATTTACAGTACATTAATTTTATCACAAAATTTTGTGTAATAAAAATTTTTTTACATTTTTAAATTATGCTTGACGAATAAAAACAGATTCTTTTTTTTAAGTCATCTTTTGGCTAAATATAGTTCTCTGTGAACAAGTATTTTTCGTCGTTGCGAGGACAGGTTTTTTCTTCGTCAGACGACATCCGATGGGAATGTCTTTTGTCGACAGGTGAATGGGAATAAAGTTGTTCGCTCGCTTATTTAAAAAAATGGTGTTGACAGAGGAAGGGAGGGAGGGAGGGAGGGAGGGAATTGACATCGGCTACAGAGACATCGCCACATGCGAAATAGTCACAGGGTGGCGAATCGCCAGACGTATCGTGATCATTCTTTTTTTCCTTCTTCGTGCAAAGCGTTTGTCCTCATATTTATAGAAACGGAGAACCGAGAGGAGATCGTCTGCTGGTCTCTTCTCGTTCCTTTCAAACTCGTCCACGCGATGTGTACAAGAAAAATCAATTTACGTGTAAAATTGCATATGCCACTAAAATTTATTGACGAATGTTCGAAAAAATTCTAGAAATATTTTTCAATATTAAATTAAATTAATATTAAATTCTCTTTTTTAAGCAGTCAAATAAAATCAATAAATTCGATCGAATTTTTTCCACTGGATTAGGAGGCTCTAATATTAAATATTATTTCAAACAATCAAATAAAATTATTCCAATACTATAAAGTACTGTTAAAACCAATTTTTAAAAAATGTGAAAAAGAATATATCAAATATAAAAAAAAAAACGAAAGAAGATTTTTCATTCAATACTTAAACAATTTCTTCCACCAAAATTTTTTTCAAAAAAAAATCAACAATTTCGTTTAATTCTTAAACGATGTTTTACTTAGAAAAGGACATCCCTTCTTTTCAAAAATTCTGAAAAAGAATATATCAAATATAAAAAAATAACGAAAGAAGATGTTTCATTAAATACTTAAACAATTTCTTCTACCAAAATTTTCTGCAAAAAAAAAGTCAACAATTTCGTTTAATTCTTAAACGATATTTTACTTAGGAATGGACATTTCTACTTAACCGAATTCTGCATATTTTCGGCGCGAAAGAGGAAAATGTAAAAAAAAAAAGGAACCCTCCTTTTTGGGAGCCTTCGTCAAGCGTTCCTTTTTTAAAAAAAACGTGTCTCATCCACAAAAGTACACGTCACGATTCACTTTTCATTTCCGGCCTCGCTGATTAATTTTTTTTTTTTTTTCCACGTGTACAGAACCACCGCAACGGCAAAATATACATTCATAAAGGTAGCCGGAGAAACGAGCGACTATTACCGGCGCTCGCTGTATAAAACCAAACGCGGTAATAAAAGTATCCGAGGAACGAGAATAAGAGAAACAGAAGAAGTATCTCGGGAGAGCGAAAAAGAGGAGGAAAAAAAGGAGTATGCGATTCCGTCGGTCCAGCTGTGTAGTTGCCCGTGGCGGTCACGAGAATACCCGTGTGTTCGTCCCCCCCCCCCCCCCCCCCCCCCCCCCTGCCCCCCACATAAGACAAGAACAGATAGAGAAATAGGCAGACAGAGAGAGAGAGAGAGAAAAATGGAATCGGAGAGAGAGACTATTTATTTTCTACGTGACATCCATGTATATATATACAGGGTGGCCGGTCAATTGACATCATAAAAAAAAATTTAGTACATGTCGTGGGGTTTCCGAATCACCCTCATGTCTGTTCCGCAATTTTTTATAGTTTAAGAGTTATGATTTTTTTTTTCGATTTTTTTGAAGAATTTCGATATGACCAGTTGTAAAAAATTCTAAAAGAAAAAAACAAGTGACTTTTCAGTGTCTTTTTTTTTGTAAGTAAATTCTTACGAGTTGCATTTTTATGCATAAAATAATCAGCTTCGTAACTTTGATGAAAATTTAGTTATGATATAATGTTATGAAAATGTTGGTCGTAAGTTAAAAATGTACGTTCCGTGAATTATTACTTAAATTTTCAACTTTAAATAAAAAATTCAAACTAATTAAATTTTCGACTTTTAATTAAAAATTCAAACTAATTCAATTTTCAACTTTAAATAAAAAATCCAAACTAAGTAAATTTTCGACTTTAAATTAAAAATCCAAACGAATTAAATTTTCAACTTTAAATTAAAAATCCAAAGTAATTAAATTTTCAACTTCAAATAAAAAATTCAAACTAATTAAATTTTCAACTTTAAATTAAAAATCCAAACTAGTGTCATAATGATTTGAAACTCTGAAAAGTCTCTTGCTATTTCCTTTAGAATTTTTTACAACTGGTAATGTCGAAATTCCTCAAAAAATCGAAAAAAAAAAAATTCATAACTCCTAAACCGGCCACCCTGTATATATACGAGTAAAGGGATACCTTGTCACGTAGGAAATATATAGTGACTCTCTCTCTCTCTCTCCCTCTGTCTCTTTCCCCACCCGCACTTTCTCTTCTCTTCCTCCCTTAATTCGTCGCTTTTTGGTTAATCTTTGGTTTGCATTTCGAGTGTTCGTTTACACTAATATCTACCCTTAAAATAATTTATCTTTTATCGCATTAAAACGTGAATAACTATTTATCTTGGATTTATTAATATTAATACTCGTATAAAAGTCTTGTATCTTCATATTTTTATGGATTTTCGCATTAACTTTTTCCATACTTGTTATCCTTTTGGAATTTTATCCCCCCCCCCCCCCTCGTCGCAAGCTTGGCTCGTGACTTCGCGAGTCGAGTCTTCACGTGTCAAAATAAGAAGAACAAAACGATCGACGACAATGACATCGTGGTCCACAGGCACTGGCCTTGCTGCTGTTTCGACGAGCGGAGACTAAATGCCTCGAGTGTCTTGACAAAAGCGTGCGGGAGGCCACGTATACGTATATTTATGTGCGTGCACGAGGGAAAGAAGAAATAAAGAGGTAAAGAGAGAGAGAGAGAGAGAGAGGGAGAGATGGGGTGAGAGAGTCATCAAATCAGTCGAGACGAGTAGGATTCCCGTACCGTGTACCCATATACAGGGTGTGTCGTAAATAGTGCTCCATTCGTTAAGGATTCGATATTTCAGATAGTTAACTATTACATATTATTATTTCAGTCATTTTCGTCCAAGGGTTTTCAAAACAAAATAAAAATTGTGAAAAATTGTTTTTTTTTATGGATTGTATTTTATGACGTCACACGCATTTTTTCACGATTTTTTTATTATTCAGCAGTATAGGATAGAAATGAAAATGATAAAATAATAGATATATTATAATTATATAATATACTATATAATATATTATTATATTATAATTATATAATATATTATATTATATAATTAATTATTATATGTTATATTATAATATATATAATATATTATATAATATATTATTATATTATAATTATATGATAGATCTATAATATAGATCTATATTATATAATATATCTTATAGTTAACTATCTAGTAAATTGAATTTCGTGAAAAATGGTTTTTTTATGGATTGTATTTTACTTACGTCACACTGATTTTTCACGATTTCTCTATTATTCAGCAGCATAGGATAGAAATGAAAATGAAAAAAATAACAGATATAATTACATAATAGATCTATAAAAAAGATCTATATTATATAGTATATCTTATAGTTGACTATCTAGTATCTCGACTAGATCTAGTATCTAGACTATATTAACTATCTTTACTATCTAGTAAATTGTGTATAGTTATCGAAATATCTAGCTAAATCTAGAATAGTTAACTATCTAGTAATATGTTTTATAGTTAACTATCTAGTAATATATCTTATAGTTAACTATCGAGTAAATTGAATTTCGTGAAAAATGGTTTTTTTATGGATTGCATTTTACTTACGTCACACTCATTTTTCACGATTTCTCTATTATTCAGCAGCATAGGAAGGAAATGAAAATGAAAAAATAATAGATTTATTATAATTATATAATATACTATATAATATATTATATAATATATTATTATATTATAATTATATGATAGATCTATAATATAGATCTATATTATATAATATATCATAGTTAACTGTCTAGTATCTAGACTAGATTAACTATATTTATTATCTAGTAATATGTCTTATAGTTAACTATCTAGTAATATATCTTATAATTAACTATCTAGTAATATTTCTTATAGTTACCTATCTAGTAATATATCTTATAGTTAACTATCTAGTAAATTAAATGCTTAAAGGTGGACCACCCTATATATATATATATATATGGGCAAATCGTAACTCGAATAGGATCGCGTTATAAAAATCACGAGCGAAAGCTTGCTATGCATCGAACTCGAAGACCCTTTGCACCCCGTGTGCCGTTTCGTGGCATTTTACAAGAGAGACGAACGTAAGGAACGTTTCCATTCCCTCTGAGTACTTTGAATACATTTATATGGACTTGCCTATAGAGAGGAAAAGAGAGAGAAAGAGAGAGATAAAAAAGGACGAAGATGAGTAGAAAAAGAGAGAGGGTCTCGCACCTTTGGAGAGTGAGAGAGTCTCGCCCTCGAACTCTTGCGAGTAGTACTTGCCAGCACCTAGTGAGGCGTCCTCGAACTCACCAAGCTCGCATAAATAGCCTCGGTATCTATACGTTTTTCTTTCTCGCTCTCTCAATTGCTCTCTTCTTCATTCTCCATCCTGATGTAAGCCTATCTTTGTCCCTCCCCCCCCCCCTTTCCTCTTCAATGTCTCGACGCTATTCCTCTATCTTTCATTCTCAGACGTCTTGGCATCTCCCTGAATCATTTCCACGTTTCGCGTACATACGACGAGTATATACATTTTTTTTATTTTCATACACTGAGGGATGAAGTATTTGTAGGGCTCGCCAATCTGAGATTTAGAAAATAAAAATTAGTAAAAAAAATCAATAAACATATTTTAAAAAATGGATAATTATCAATTTTTTGTAATTTTTTTATTGATTTTTTTAGTGATTTTTATTTTGTCTTTTATTTTATTATATACTATATTTTTGTGTATTTATTAGACAAAATTTGTTTGGGTTTGGGGTTGTTCAGAAAATAAAGAGCTGTGAAAAAAATCAATTGAAAAATTATTTAAAATGGATAATTATCCATTTAAAATAATTTTTTATTGATTCTTTTTCACTGATTTTTATTTTCTGAATAACCCCAAACCAGAGATTCAGAAAATAAAAATCAGTAAAAAAAAGTCAGTAAAAAATTATTTTAAACGGATAATTATCCATTTTTTATAATTTTTTTATTGATTTTTTTACTGATTTTTATTTTCTGAATAACCCCAAACCCAAACAAATTTTGTATAATAAATGCACAAAAATATAGTATATAATAAAATAAGAGAGAAAAATAAAGATCGTTTAATAATTTCTCTCTTATTTTATTATATACTATATTTTTGTGCATTTATTATACAAAATTTGTATCGATTGAAAAACTCCTAAAAATATATTTAAAAAAACATTCTTTTTTACTTAGTGAGTTGTTGGAAAAGATATTAAAGATTAGATATTATTACGGTATAAGCTGATGTACTCCAGGAACTGCGCAGACATTTTATAGTGGAAGCTTCCGGTATCGATTCCCCTCGATTCGACGATCGGGTTTATAAAAAAAAAAAAAATAGAAAACAGAAACTCCACTTGGGCGAGAAGATACTCGCGGGCATGAAACGCGCATCGATACGGATTCGCGTCGCTTCGACGATCAAAGCGCAAGAGTGCAATAGCGAGCTTGATAAAGGAGAGAAGAAAATAAAGAAGAAGAGAGAGCTGTAGAAAAAGTTGACGTAGAGAACGATAATGAATGTATCTCGTATTAATATTAATCGAGAGTAAACATCGATTCTATAATCTGTAAAATTTCTACTGAAACCTAATCAAATTCACGATGAAACAAGGGAATTAAAAAATGAATAATAAGACAATTTTCGTGTCTAAATAAATTTACTAATTTTTGTTTCACTCTGAAAAAAAATGTTTTTCTGTAATTGTTAAAAAAAATAAAATTCGTGTAAAAATAGGCTATCAGTAAAAATAATATACCATGAAACCGTCCTTATGCAATATAATAAATAGATAATTGAAGGATTAAAATCCAATAACGAATAAACGAAAATAATAATTATTAACCCAACCAAACCCAAACAAAAAAGATGCTATCAATAAAAATCCTATACCATGAAACCGTCCTTATGCAATATAATAAATATCTAATTGAAGGATTGAAATCCCATAAGAAATAAACAAAAATTATTATTATTAACCCAAACAAACCCAAACAAAAAAGAAGCTATCAATTAAAATACTATACCATTAAATCGTCCTTATACAATATAATAAAACTATAATTGAAGGATTAAAATCCAATAACGAATAAACAAAAATAATTATTATTAACCCAACCAAACCCAAACAAAAAAAGGCTATCAATAAAAATCCAATACCATAAAACCATCCTTATATAATATAATAAAAATATAACTGAAGCAATGCAATCCAATAACAACAAAACAAAAATAATTATATAAATCATTATCATATTTAAATAAAAAAAAAAAATTCAAAAAATCACTGAAAATAATAATTCCATGAAAATCGTAGAAAAAGCCTAAAAAAAATGAGGCTTCGTGCATCGTCATGCAGACGAGTTTCGTATCGAGAGGTCAAGGTGCAGGGGGGGGGGGAGAGGTTCGCGAACCGCGACAACGAGGACACAACGAGGAGAGAATGAGCTATTGATTGCGGTATTGTAGTGAAAAAGGATGCGTTCGTTGGCTCAAGGACCGTGATAATCGTTAAAACGAGGGGTGCGACGGAGAGAGAAAAAAAAAACGCTTCACAAAGGTGAACATTTTTTTTTTTTTTTTTTTTTTTTTTTTTTTTGTTTGGGGTTTTTGTT
>JAPYZJ010008305.1:0-10790 GCA_030522765.1 Ophioninae sp. B BG-2022a
GTGCCGTCACGTGTTGTTGTCTGAACCTACTCCGACACTATTTGATCGGTGGCGATGGTCAAAACGGCGTCAGTTGTCACGCAGGTACCAAATAGTGCTGTTCGTGAAAATTATATTTTTTTCTTGAAAATATACTATTTCAAGAGTAACATAGCGTAGGTTTTTTTGCTATATCGCAAAAATCAAAATGTATATGAATTTTTCAATGAAAATTGGGGTTTTTTCGTTCTTTTTTTTCTGATTGTTTTTTCGCCGAATTAAAATTTTTGAACGAAGAAAAAAACGATTGCATTATTTGAAAAACATATGAAATGGAATACTCGTGTAAGATTTGCGTCAATAAATCAAGTAGAACGCAAGTTTAGATAGAACCCAAACAAACCCAAACAAAATTTATATGAATTTTTCAATGAAAATTGGGGTTTTTTGTTCTTTTTTTTAAATTGTTTTTTCGCGATATTAAAATTTTTGAACGAAGAAAAAAACGATTGTATTATTTGAAAAATATATGAAATAGAATACTCGTGTAAGATTTGCGTCAATAAATCAAGTAGAACGTAAATATAGATAGAACCCAAACAAACCCAAACAAAATTTATATGAATTTTTCAATGAAAATTGGGGTTTTTTGTTCCTTTTTTAAATTGTTTTTTCGCTCTGATTTTGGTTTCCCACGGATTTCCTAAACGGCTTTTTCCAATCATAAACTAGAATTACCGATTTTGACGAGTTTCAAAAAAAAAAAGTCCCCATATCTCGTGACGACTGGCCAGTAGAAAATGAGCCGTCCACTTATTGTGTAACTACAGTTGACGAAAGGAAAAATCATCGTCACAGTAAATCGCGCGCGATATCGGTGCCAAAAAAGCCATTTACATTTTCATGCACGGCTGTGTCGAATGACAAGAGGGCGGGTTTGACGTCCCCGTCAAAGCCCTCGTCTTCGGACCATTTTTATTTTCACTTCCTCCTCACACTTCTGTGACGACGAGAACCCGGATTTGCGCAACAACTTTAGAAAACATAACCTAACGAACCCAACCCTACAGAATAACCCAAACGAACCCAAACGAACCCAAACAAATCATTGGCGAAACATATGTTCGATGTTCAAAAAACTTTTTGTTTGGGTTTATTTGGGTCAGAAAAACCGTAGAAAAACATATGTTCGATGTTCGACACACTTTTTTTTTGGGTTTTTTGGGTTAAATAAACCTTAGAAAAACATATGTTTGATGTTCGACACATTTTTTGTTTGGGTTTGTTTGGGTCAGAAAAACCTTAAAAAAACATATTTTCGATGTTCAACACACTTTTGTTTGGGTTTGTTTGGGTTAGAAAAACCTTAGAAAACATATGTTCGACGTTCGGAACACTTTTCGTCTGGGTTAGAAAAACATATATTCGATGTTCGATATACTTTTTGTTTGGGTTTGTTTGGGTTGGAACAACTTCCGAAAAACATATGTTCGACATTCGACACACTTTTGTTTGGGTTAGAACAACTTCAGAAAAACATATGTTCGACGTTCGACACACTTTTGTTTGGGTTTGTTTGGGTCAGAAAACTTCAGAAAAACATATGTTCGACATTCGACACACTTTTGTTTGGGTTAGAACAACTTCAGAAAAACATATGTTCGACGTTCGACACACTTTTTGTTTGGGTTTGTTTGGGACAGAAAAAAATCAGAAAAACATATGTTCGGCGTTTGATACACTTTTGTTTGGGTTTGTTTGGGTCAGAAAAACTTCAGAAAAACATATGTTAGGCGTTCGACACACTTTTGATTGGGTTTGTTTGGGTTAGAAAAACCTCAGAAAAACATATGTTCGACATTCGACACACTTTTCGTTTGGGTTTGTTTGGGTCAGAAAAATCGTAGAAAAACATATGTTCGATGTTCGACACACTTTTGTTTGAGTTTGTTTGGGTTAGAAAAACCTCAGAAAAACAAATGTTCGACGTTCGACACACTTTTCGTTTGGGTTTGTTTGGGTTAGAAAAATCTTAGAAAAACATATGTTCGATGTTCGACACACTTTTTTTTTGTTTCTTTTTTTGTCAACAATCCGAATAATTGCAGGACTGTCGTGACATTTATGAATGGATGGAGGGACGACGGAGAGTGCGGGAGGCGGAAGAACGACCGTCGAGGATCTGGAAAATCTAGAAGGATGGTGGAACGCGTCAAGAATCGCGCTTTGGAGCTTCGTACTTTTCGGCGCGTTTCTGCTGAACGCGACCCTCCTATTGGCCTTCCTCAAGAGACCCGGTCTCAGGACCATCTCGAACAGGTTTGTTCGACCTTCTTGCTTTCCTTTTTTATTCTCCTTTTTTTTCCTTCGTTTAATTCAACGTCGAACGATTTAGCGCATCAAACGGTCATCGTTCATGATTCTTCTTTCGTTTCGTCAGGCACGCGTCGAATCCGACTTAAATTATTGCTCCTTGACCCTATTTTTGTCTAATATTGCCATTACGCGTTCAATCGAGGATAGGTCGTTATTTTCAAAACTCTCGACCTCGAAAACTCATCCAATGGTGACCAATCCACTCCGCCGTCGATATTGCGTCATCCTTAGTTTCTTAAAATTCATCATTCATTAATTACTTACCCAAAGGTCGTTTTTAAACTCGATTGGTCACTAAAACCAATCAGCCGGTAGATACGACCGAAAAAAACCGTCGTAAGAATTACTGGACTGATAAACGACCTTGATCACGTTTATTGGCTTCAAAGTGTCCTTCCTCTTCAACGCGGTCCTCTACTTTCTCGGCTGTTGTTTTTACGGCTTTTTCAAAAAATTTTACGAGCAAACCATCGAAATAATAAATCTTAATGTTTTTGCATAATCTTTTTTAACATTGAAATAAGCTTTACAAATTTTTTTAAGTCAAAATATATAATAGAATAAAAGTTATAGTCGCCGACAGGAAGACATCAAGTTAAAGAGGTGCTTGACGGTGACCAAGATTTCGGCTGTTGTGCTTATCTGAAATAAAAAAACCAAACGGCATTTTAATCTTCATATTTAAGACTAGCGATTGAACTAGAGTGAATTCTAAATGACAACAATTGACTTTTTTATACACTTTTGAAAATTACATTCTATTTTCTACTCATTTTTTCTTAAGTTTTTCGCTCGTAGAAAACTATCGAAGCAATCATGATAATCGTAGTTCAATCGCTGGCTTATAACATATTAAAGATGCTGTATACAATTAAACAAGATCGGTGCAGTAGTTTCCGAAATATCGTGGTCACCGTTTCGAAAACTGGTCTTTCGAAAAAGCTCCGTTCTTCATAACTTGTGAACCACTTCGAATATCGAAAAATCCTTTGACACACATTTTCTACACATGTTGGAGATGTGATTTACGAAAAAAAAATTGATTTTTTCGACCCGAGAAACTAGAGAACCGCCTTAATTACGTATACAGGGTGACTGGTCATTCGAACTGTTATTTGAAAGAGCTCATTTTAGAAAAATCATCCTAACTCGATAACTACTGAATTTTTGAGGCCGATGGACCTCAATTTCATTAAAATGACCTTTAGACTGACCCCTTTTAAGGAATAGGTCGTAGTACAGGTCACACTATACGTAATCTGATTCTACAGTTTGTTCGTTGCCTTGAACTAGATATCACGCGACCGCCTCATGGCACGTACTGGCGTTTTTTTTTATTTGTTATTAAAAACTCCCGTAAATCGTTTTATAAGAATTATTAAAAAATAATATTTGAGTCTTTGACTTAGCCGAATCGGTCACCGTAAATTTGAGAAATTGAGGGGTACAAAGCTTAAAAGCCATCGTTTTTTTAAAAATAATTTATAGTTTCCAAAAGTCACCGGAATGTTTTTGAAAAATCCTATTTAAAATTGATAATCGGAAACTCCAAAAACTATCTCAAACAAACAAAAAAAAAGTCGAAATTTATATATTACCAATTACATATATATTTTTTATATTACCGATTTATAAATGAAAGCATTACAAACGAAAATAATCTTTCGGATAACAAAAAATATAGAAAGGCAAAAGTAGAGAAATTGTCAATCGTATTTTTAAAAAGATTAATTCGGTGTCGAATTTTATTAATCTATTAATTTAATTAATTTTATTATTTAAAAAATTATTATTTGTATTTATTTATTCACAAATAAATTTTTTTATTCGTATTAATATGTGAATCCATTTTTAAGGACCCTGTTTAAAAATTAGAAACCAAAAATTGCGAAGAAGAAAAAACGTTTCAGGTGGAACATAAAGAACGATATAAATCGATAAGAATGATTGTGACATCGTAATTATTCAAATCGAATTATTTGATACGAATTATCGCATTATGGCGACATTTGTGTTCTTCTCGGTATGAACGCTTTTTTTTATTGTTTATATACCGTCCGCACGACTTTTTCTCGAGGATCGATTTTCTCGCTGAACCTGGCCCAGTTCCGGACAAGTGGAGGTCTATAGCGAGATTCGATGATAGACCGAGCTTTCAGAACTAGTCGATTGTATTTTTTTGTTTTTGGTGTGAAGCTTGAAATTTGATAAAAATCGTAAAACCATCATAATTCCGTGACTACTAGATTTTGACTTCCAATGATGAAAGTGAAATCCACCCTGTTGTAATCTAATACCAGTAACAGTCCAAATACACTCAACGTACTAACATACTCGAAAGGTGAAAAGACGATTTTTTAAAACAATTTTTCTTTAATTGACATTGATCAAGCGACGAGTTTGTTTGGCTTTGTTTGGGTTAGAAAAACCTTGGAAAAACATATGTTCGATGTTCGATACACTTTTTGTTTGGGTTTGTTTGGGTTAGACAAACCTTAGAAAAACATATGTTCGATGTTCGATACACTTTTTGTTTGGGTTTGTTTGGGTTAGACAAACCTTAGAAAAACATGTTCGATGTTCGACACACTTTTTGTTTGGGTTAGAAAAATCGTAGAAAAATACTTTTTATTTGGGTTTGTTTTGGTTAAAAAAATCTTAGAAAAACATATGTTCGATGTTCGATACACTTTTTGTTTGGGTTAGAAAAATCGTAGAAAAACACTTTTTGTTTGGGTTTGTTTTGGTTAAAAAAATCTTGGAAAAATATATGTTCGATGTTCGACACACTTTTTGGTTTGGGTTTGTTTGGGTTAGAAAAACCTTAAAAAAACATATGTTCGATGTTCGACACGCTTTTTGTGTTTGTTTGTTTGTTTCAGTTTGTAACCCAAACAAACCCAAACAAACTACTACCGGTAACAATCCAAATACACTCCACATACTTAACCGACTCGAAACGTGAAAAGACGAATCTTTTAAAAAGTTTTTCCTCAATTGACGTTGATCAAGCGATGACTTGTTTTTCAAGTGGCTTTTTTTTTAGCTATGAAGTCAACTGGTTTCGAGTTGAGCAGATGATTCGTTTCCCGTTTTTCGTCAAACGTTCTTTCAAGACTTGGCACCGGAACGAGCGTCAAAGAGCTGCCAACAGGCGAAAAAAAAAAATTATTCCGCGTGCCAAAAAACTAATCTCTCAGCTTCCGTTTTTGCGCTCGCGAACTTTTCACGCAAGGTCCGCGGAAAAAAGGTCGCACGTGCGACATTGGGAAGTTTGCAGTGGTCGGGTCTTTGACGTATGCTCGGGCGAAAATGGGTGGGAGGGGGGGGGGTGTGCGATTTCTGAATCGACCGCCAAAAACCGAAAATTTTTTCGTGCCAAAGAAAATAATCGAACGTAGAATAAAAAGATGACATCTCGAGACACTTCGTATACGATGTGCTTCAAGTTCAAGCAGTGACGACCATTACGGTTGTATTTATCATCGCCCATTAACAGCGCGATAGAAGATACGAAATTTATGAAAATTTTGACAATCGATCGATAATCGATGACGACCAATCGATTCATATTATTTTCAAATGATTTTTCTACCTCGATGAAGGCTGATAGTTTTTCACTTATTTTGTAAACGGCTCGTTGGAATTTTACCAAATTTGACTGGATAATGTCAAATTGATAAACGAACGGCTGTCTTTTACCCAAATTTGTCAAATCAAAGAAAAAATTACAGATTCTATTGCTATGCGAGCGACATGATAGAAATGATAAAAATTTGAGAATTTTGATAATGCCACGACTCGGAGGGGAGAAGAGCTGCGTAGCCATATTCAAAACACACATTTTGGTACCTGAATGGACCATTCTGCAATTTAGGGGCTTTTTCGAAAAATCGTTTTCGATTTTGTATGTTGCTGATAAATAGTTTTATTTCTTCATAAGTAATGATATTATTGATGCGGAAGAAGGTTCCTGTCAATTTTGAATTTTTTATTTTTTTACCCAAACACTGCACACTATATGTTTGGGCTTGTTTGGGTTCGTGAGGGTAAAAAAATTAAATAAAAAATAGATAGGAATTTTTTTCCGCATCAATAATATCATTATATATAATAAAATAAAGCTATTTATCAGCACCAGTAAAATCGGAGACCATTTTTTCGAAAAATTCGCTAAAGTACAGTCCACATATTCCATAATTGTCCACATAGTGGAAATCCGTGTGGAAAACCACAATTTTTCAATAAAAATTGAAAAATTGCGGTTTTCCAAACAAAAGTTTACGATTTTGAAAATCGAACGCCGCAAAAATTTGTGCAGCACAATTTCGTTTCAAGATCATGATCACGGAATTTATCAATGAAGGTTTATTGTGCCTTGTCGAGTACAACCAAAAACTCGCTAAGAACTTCGCGAGCAGTTGTAAATTTCTTCTCTCGCGCGGATTACTCATTGGCCGTCTGTTTACTTTCCATTTCCGTGCGTGAGTACTTCCCAGCAAAATAATCGAAGTTTCCGTAAACGCCGCACGGTCTGGCACATCCGCGGCAAAATTAACAGTTTTTTTTTTTGTTTTTTTCGAAAATCATTGCGTCTCGGAGATTCTCGACGTTACGCGAGTCTTACGCGCTCAAGGTCAATTCTCGCGATTACGAGGAGGCGCTAAACCTCTTCTTTATTACCATTGGGCTTTCGGCTAAAGTTAGATGCGAACGACCAGTCGAAAGATCAAACGACTCGTTCCACGATTTTCGAATTTTCGGTTGACGCAAATTTTCGCGATTCGGAGTTTACAAGGAGTTGGCCGGCCCACTGGCCTCGCTGGTGCTTTTAGATAATGGGTCGAGTGATTTAGCAGTTCTTACTTAACGCTGGAAAATTCGGGGTTTTAACAACCAGTTCTATTTAACGCCGCTGAGGCTTACATCGTTGAAGCGTAACGAAACATTTTCTTTGCTTTTCACGATCGTAGATGTTCACCAAAAAAAGGAAAAATCGTTTGAAATATTTTTGTTTTGATTTTCCAAGAAATGAAAATAAAATGACTGAAAAGTTTTAGGCGGTAGTCTAGTTTCTCGGCCTTTTTTTTACGGCTTTTTCAATAATTTTTTACGGGCGAACCATCGAAATAATCAATCTCATTGTTTTTGCATAATCTTTATTAACATTCACATAAACTTTACAAATTTTTTTAAGTCAAAATATATAATAGAATAAAAGTTATAGTGGCCGACAGGAAGACATCAAGTAAAAGAGGTGCTTGACGGTGACCAAGATTGCGGCTGTTCTGCTGTGAATTCTACATTACAAAAATTGACTTTTTTGTCCACTTTTGAAAATCACATTCTATTTTCTACGCATTTTTTTAAAGTTTTTCGCTCGTAGAAAACTCTCGAAGCAATCATGATAATCCTAGTTCAATCGCTGGCTTATAACATATTGAAGATGCTGTATAAATTTGAATAAGATCGGTACTGTAGTTTCTGAAATATCACGGTCACCGTTTCGAAATATGTTGTTTCGAGAAAAACGCGTTTGAAAGTTCGCGCATATGATTTATACTAACCATATACCTGCTCCGTTCCAGGGCCGTAAGTTGTGAACCACTTCGAATATTGAAAAATCCTTTAACACACATTTTCTACACATGTAGATGTGATTTATATAAAAAAAAAAATCGATTTTTTCGACCCGACAAACTAAAGGACTGATCTTCAAATGATTTTCCAAAAAATGAAAATAAACTGACTTTGAAGAGTTTAAATCACCCAAATTTCATAAAATTATAATAAAAATATATATATATAAAATAAAATAAATATTTTTAAATGTGTCTTGTCTGATTGCAGATTCGTAATGAATCTGACCGTGTCGAACCTGTTGACGTGTACGATACTGAATCCTCTGCTGATGTTGGACGGGCGTTCTTCCGCGAGCCCAACGATGTGTTCGGTGGCGGAGAGTGCGACGGCGCTCGTGACGAGTTCTTCCGTATTTTCGGTATTGCTGATCGCGATAGATCAGTATCTAGCGGTTGTGGATCCTCTGCGTTATCGTACTCGTATAGACAAACCGAAGTGCGGTATATTGGTGATATCCGGTTGGTTGGTATCTCTGGTGTTCGCCGTTTTGGCATCTTTGAATCCGTCACCGCAAAGTTTGTGGCTGGTTTGCGAAAAATCGGATATCGGGGTGATATTAAATTCCGTGATGAACGAAACGACGAATGTGAGTATCGACGCGAGTTTACGAGTTATCGTAAACGCGACCGAGCGGAATTACGGTCTCGAGGGTGAATTCACTTTCACCGAATACGAGAACGAAAATTTCCGTATCTACGAGAATCGAACGATGATGATGGACGTTTTGAGAAATACGACTGGAATCTCGTATCCTCGGTTCGCTGTAACTTACGGTCTTGTTTACACTATATTTCACGCATTGGTCGCTTATCTAGCGCCATTTCTTGGCGTTTGCTGGATTTACGTGAGAATTTATTCGGCCGCCCACAAAAATTCGGAACGCACCAGAAGAACCGGATCCCGTCCGATTTTGTCGTCCGGTAGTTTCAGCGAAGAATATTATCCGGTGAGACAAGAAGCTTCCAGCGAGGACTTCCGTAGAATACCGAAGATCTCGAGTCTCTCTTCGATCGAGGAAAGCATCGAGACACACACACCTAGTCAAACGGCAATACCGAGGAAACCCTCGGAACTTTTGTCAACCTCGAATTGTCCGAGCCAAACAAATGAATCGGCGACGACGATCGAGGAAGAGGAAGAGGGTGAAAAGGAGGAGACATCGAAGGAGGACGGAAGGAGGATCACCGTTGTATTCACAGTTGGCTCTAGCAAGGTTGATCTCACCCAACGAGAATCCGAGTCCGATGACGATATCGAAAAGTCCAAAAATCACGTACCAACCAAAGAAATCCTAATAAACAATAAAGTTCCTATATCAGTTTTAAAAGCTCAGTTTCTCGATTACGACCCCACCAATCGGGAGATCAAAAACGAATCTCACGATAAATCGAAACGGAAGTCTTCTCGAGATCTCATTTACGAGGAAATGTTGCGTCGGAATTTGGACAAATTGGTGAACGATCGAAGCAACGGAAGTACCGATTACGAAGACGACGAGGAAGAACCGGAAACGTCGAACGAGATTACGATACTCGATCCGGAAATCGACTCGAACCATCGACCCATCGAGAATCAAACTTTAAACACAGTTAACGAGAAACCTCGAAAACTTTCTCTTACTCACGATAATTCGAGTCGTAAAAACTCCCTTGATTTATCAATCCCCAATGGACACTCGCAATCCTCCATACTGAAGAGCCAAGGGATACCTGTTAACGGTAGAAACAATTGTCGGATTAATTCAATCACGAATTGGCATCGCAACGATCAACCTAACGTCATGTCCGATGAACCATTCTACGGAAAAACATCAATGGCTAATTTGGATATACAAGATTATCCTGACAGAAATACACCCATTGTTACTATAACGCCACCCAATAGAAGCTGCCTTCAACGAGTCTCGAGTATTCGCAGTAGTTCGAGCTATATTAATTCCTTGAAACATCGGATCAGCAATGGCTCGCTTTTCAAGTATCGCGAAGAAACTAGGGCTGCGAGAATAAGCGCTCTCGTTATCGTCATGGGTCTCATATGTTGGACACCTTACGTTGTCGCTTCGATAACCAAAAATCTTACACCGATCACTACGGAATACAAAATCAATCACGAGACTGAAATCGTCGCTATTTCCTTCGTAGTACTCGCTACTTACGTCAGTCCTCTTCTCTTCGGATATCGCTCTCGACGAGTCAAACGAGAATTACGAAAACTCTTTTGCTTCAGGAGAGAATTGTCGTACAAGAATAATCGAAGCCTAATGGCGAAAAAGGTTCTGAAAAGACGACACAGCGGTAACGCCAGCCAACTTGAAATGGATCCTAGGTACAACATATTCAATTGCGTTTACGGAAGAACTAGATGGCCCAAAGATAAGGTACATTTCGTTCAAGTGCCTGATACCGCTCTGGTTGTCGAAACCTGCAGGAGCAGCTTCTCCAGTGGCGCCAGCACTCAAATATCCAGCACTTCGACCGAAGAATGCTGAACGTCGAAACATCACGAATTAAGCCGGTCCTCTAGTTTCCTGGATGTTTTTTTACAGCTTTTTCAATAATTTTTTACGGGCAAACCATCGAAACAATCAATCTCATTATTTTTGCATAATCTTTATTAACGTTTAAATAAGCTTTACACATTTTTTTGAAGTCAAAATATATAATGGAGTACAAGTTATAGTGGCCGACAGGAAAACATCAAGTAAAAGAGGTGCTTGACGGTGACCAAGATTGCGGCTGTTCTGCTTATCTGAAATCAAAAAACCAAACGGCATTTTAATCTTCATATTTAAG
>JAPYZJ010008310.1:0-11336 GCA_030522765.1 Ophioninae sp. B BG-2022a
AAACACAACACCTTATCAACGAATGTCATAAACCATGAGACGATAATAAATCATCAAATAAACGAAACATTCGAGATTACAGCTGTTGCTTCCGATCTGGCAAAAAATATATTGATACTTGAGAACTCTCACTGCGCCGCCTGTGAGAAAATCGCTGAACTGAATTTTCTTGGCAGTCGATAAGATTTTGCGCTCTGGTGGTACACTTTTGTCACATTTGTGTGAACATTTTCAAAAGCCAATTCTTCTGCCATTTTTTCATAAAAATCGATGAAACAAAGCTCAAAATGTATACTCTTCACCGCTTCGAAACCTTATGCTCGGCAAATTTGTGTAAGTGCAATACAATGGAGTGTAGCTCGCAATTTCTCCCATGGTAACCACAAACTGCAGAATTTTTTTCAAAATTTCGGAAAATGCTGAGCATGTTCATCTTTGAGCAAGCCTCATGAGTACACAAAAGAAATTTCATCTCAATCGGTTCAATGGTTTGAGAGAAATTGGCTTTTAAAATTTCGAGGTGGCCCACAGCGTGTTCGTCATTCCCTTAATTTGCGATGACTCGCGTGCCTTATGTAAATTTCTTGTTGTCGGCAAGCAGTCAACAGTTGGACAGTCCAGTTGAAAACGTTCTTTGTTTCTCCCGAAGAATCTTCGTTATCGACCGAACCTTCGGAATCTTTGTTCACCTCGGAATCCGCGTTTTTCGAGTCGATGAGCGCTTCGACCGCGGCGGTGAAACGATAAACCGTTTTCATGAGATCCTCCAGCAATTCGAGCACGGAGTTTCTCGACTTGCCCACGGAATCTTGCAGGATTCCGGGTACTTTGGATTTTACATGCAAAATGTAAAAAGATAACCTAAAAATTGTGTCTAAAATTCTATGAGTTTTGTTGCAGCATTTGGGATGATTCTATGAAAGTGAGGTTAGGTTGAACGATAAATGCCTACTTCTGTCTTCTCGTATATATCAATTAGGCTACTCCAGCGCTTCGAAGCGGCAGCAAACACGAACTAATATGATGTTCTCGGTTTACTGCTCTCCGTTTTTTTTTTTATTTTCCAATAACGATCGAACGAATTCCTGATGACTAATGAGACTCACGATCATCGATGCCTTCACCGCCACGTTGACAATCTCGATTGAAAATTCGAATTCCCGCCACGATGCGCATAAGTTCTAGAAGTTGTTCCTCTTTTTCATCTTTCCCGAGGGTTACGTAATTTCCGAGGTCGCTCGGTGGAAAGACACTCTGAAGCGCAACCGCGACTTCCCTGCGTAGAAATAACGGCCATTTTGGAAACAGCCCTAGAAAATACACGGTTATCGCCAATTTTCCTCTTTACCGACCTCAGAACAGACGCCACCATGGGATTGCCTAACCCACTCAGTAAGGTTATGACGACCAAGATCTTTTGATAGAGTCTTTCGACTTCACGATCATTTTCGAGATTCTTCGTTTGGCAAATTTCCGCCACTAAAGGGTTAGTCTTTTTGCGCAATCTCAGCCGATGTTTTTTTATAGTCTCGTCACGATTGGCGTAGTGTTTGGCGAAGTAGAGCTGTATCTTCAACGTGACCAAACTCGGGCTATTTTGGTTCAACAATTTTTCGACTACGCGAGCAATCGTCATATCCGCTTTCGATTCGTCGTTCTCGTCGGCATGACAGACGGCATTCAATTCGGTGAGAGTCAACTACGAGATTTATGATTTTACTATTGTTAAAGCCACGTTTTTCCGATTTTGGAGTAATGGAGTACTCACGATAAATGAAATCAAATCTTTCGAAACCATAACCTCACTTTCCTCGCACTTTTTCGCAATTCTCTGAATCAAACTTTTTCGCCAGTTGTCCATCGCGCACGTTCGAGTACTCCGTCAAGGTTTTTTGTTTCTTTGCGTTAAAACAGCGCAAAGTTTGATCGATATCAACGTGAAGATGGGGCGAGCACGAAAGAATCGAGAACAGACCGGAAACGACGAGGTTTGTCTGGGTTTGTTTGGGTTCAGCGAAACATTCGAATTTGACCTAGCAAATATACCGTAGCCAATCTTGCATAATCGTAATGAAAAAAAAATTTTTTTTTTAATTTTTATTTATGAAATTGCAACGTGGCGCAGGAGACAATATGGCGACTTCGACGCCTCGTTTTTCTCGATGCAATACTTCCGTTTCCCGTTTATATATATCCCATGCCATATTCCCAATATTCATCATTTTTTTACACTTTATTAACATACTATGAATACAATGTACATTTCGTGCAATCTCCATTAATGTGCATCGAAATAACATTTGAGAGTTTCCGTACCGGCCTCATCCTCTGTGCTGAATTTTCAAATTTTCGCGCGTCATCAGTAGCGCTCGGTCGAATACGACGGAACTAAAGCGTTACCTACAGATCTAGAAACGACGGTGGTGGGGGAAGCTCGCCCGGCGTGGAGATTCGCAGCTTCCTTTTTCTGCCGCATGCAGCGCCAGAAAACTGCTGTCTCGCTCGCACACGACCAGCGAGACAGCAGTAACATAGGTATGTGCTTGCGCATGCGCTCTAAACTGTATTTTCTCCGTATAACTGTTATTGCTACTTTTTCGTAAGAAATATTCAGTCCGAGCAAAATAAATGAAAACTTCATGCTTGCTAAAATGAACAAGCTGATACGTCTACACTGAAAAATATAACCAAACGATCGTCCTTAACGATTTTATTCTAACCGAATAAAATCGTTAAGGACCTGTCGAAGACGTACCACGTGACACACGAGTGCGAGAGAAATAGACGAAATTAAAAAATCGCTAGTTCTCTTTGAATTCTACAAAGGCTGATGCTCGATTTTTCGTCGTAAACCTAATCGACCACGAGAAAACGAATTTCGAAAATTTTTGAGGTTATGTCTTCTATATTCTCTATATTTTGTTTGCTCGCGTGACCGATGTTCAACTAATATATGATATTCGTCAAAATATCGTTGGCTACGATTATCCAATAGTAGCTCAGAGCCCCACGAGATGGCGGCGGTACAAAAAAATTTGTAGAGTTTCGTGCACGCCCAGCTTTGCGGAAGAGTTGGGAGATTTTTAATCCGCGAGTATTTTTTATACGAACGTGAAACTTTATTATCAAAACAGTGCAAACGATTATTAATAACAGAAGAGGTGTTTCTTCGACCGGAAGTCTTCTCAAAACTAAAACTTCTTTCTTCTTCCGCTAGAGCTGTAGCGTAACCCGGGATCTAGTCCTCTTTGGCTTTTCTCCGTGGCTGGTTCGTGGCGCTGTGTATCTGTGCTCGCTTACACGAGTCGCCACAATGCTGGGTGGCACGAAAAAACGTGTCGCTTAGCGAAGACGAGTTTAAATCTGAACGCCGCCACTAGTTGTCGCTGTGGTTCCGTCACCCGCCATACCTAACCTGAATAACGACGAGCAACGGAGTGAACTGTTGACAACGTGTGTCACTGAATGCCGCCAAATTGTAGTTTTTTCCGCATTTTGGACACATAATTTCTAGATAAACTGAGAGTAACACTTCTTTAAAAATAGTAAAGAAGTGCGCCGTTCCGAATTGTAAATCCGGCAGCAAAACTCAAGCAAATTGCTCGATGTTTCGTGCACCTTTGAATAAAAGAAAATAAACGCGATAATATGAAAAAAAAAGCCTGGGTTTGCTTGCATTGATTTATTCATTTTATCATAATAATTCACGTTAAATTTCTAACGCCTTTTCCCGGCTGTTTTAAAAGTGTTCCGAACTCATAATGAATATCCGCGTAGCGAACATGAAGGTGGGAGAGAGATAGAGTAATACAAGCATGGCCGACGGGTATTCCGACTGCAGCGCCACTGTCTTCGATAAGCGAACTACCCCCTCCACTCGAGTTTCCAGACTTGTACGTAACACCGTGGTTTCGAGACTCGAACGTCCGAGCGTGGAGCTTCGAAGCGCGCCGCTTGGGGGTAGCGTGGCGCGGCGAGAACCGTGCAACGGCGACGCATCGTCAGTCGGGCACGCAGGAGCGTACGGTGCGGTGTGTATACTCGGGTAGCAAGATAGTGACGGGGATTGGTGTTGAATCATAACCGATAGAAAAACAACAGAGAATCGTTACGAAACCGTTAAGTTGATCCAGTGTGTAAATGTGCTTTTCGAAAAGTGTTTCGAGTTTCGTGTTTCGCCAAAGGTGCGGTTACTGATAAAAAAAAAGTATTCCATGTAAAATCGCGATGTTTTTCATTTAAGGGGGGAGGCAAAAAAATCGCGCGAATAAGGACACACGATAAAGAAAACACGTGAACATGCCGAGTGACGTTTGTCGCAAGTACGACAAGAATTTTGCCAACTGCAGTGCCACGCTGCGGTGGAAATTTTTTATCACGCTTTCGCTACTCGCGATCGGTGCGTTTTCTCACGCACAAGGCCAAGGTGAGTCCATCATTATTATTCGATTCTCTTTACGATAAACTTTTTTTTAATTGAAAAAAAAATAATAATAATTTGCTTCGACAAACTTCGTATCGAAGTGAGTCACGGACTCGTCGAACTTCGAGCATACACGCGTCATTGGAAAGAAACAAAGGAGTGCGCCTGACCAATGGTTTTCTCTCTCTCTCTCTCTCTCTCGTATTTCGGGACTGTTCTATTTCCCAGAAGCTCACACGGTCGCGAGAAAACCCTTATGATCGATCACTCGACTCGAAAAAATACATTTTCATAATCTCAGACCCGACAGAGCCTAGAATTGAAACTTTTGCTCGCCACTGCATCTGGGTCAATTGGAAAAGTTTTTTTTTCGGTATCACCGTGGCGCGTTCGATTTTTCACGATTATCGGGAAGAAATTAACGCCGATTTTATTCTGCGCGATAACAGACTTCAAATTTGATACATTTTTTACGTGAAATTTTTCCCGAGTGGATAAAAAAAATATCATTTTTTTAATGTCGAATCAACGTTTTTGATAAGAACGGTCAAAAGTACGGTTGAAAAATATAAAATTTTTTTTGGATATCATTTTCAATTTTTTAACGGCCATGTTTTTTTTTTACATTTTTTTGAAGCGAGAATTTTATCACGAATTTCTAAATTCGGATTTGAGAATCCAGCGTGACCTAAAATCTTTGTTTGGGTTTGTTTGGGTTTAAATTTAAAAAAATTAATCAAATAAATGAATATTATATAAAATCAATCAATAAATATTTTTCAATTTTTTAACGGCCATGTTTATTTAACATTTTTTTGAAGCGAGAATTTTATCACGAATTTCTAAATTCGGATTTAAGAATCTAGCGTGACCTAAAATCTTTGTTTGGGTTTGTTTGGGTTTAAATTAAAAAAATAAATCAAATAAATGAATATTATTAAAAATCAATCAATAAATATTTTTTCTATGATGATGTGAATAAATATTCTCTCTCATAAACATTCATAACTAACGAGGCAAGTATAACTAATTATCGTAAATATTGGATAAATGAGATCAGTGGCAAAACGGAATTTTTTAATTCTCAAAATCAAGAATTTTTCAAAATTGTCACTTCCATTTCGGAAAATTCAGAATATTCAGTTCTAATACTTAACATTCTAAATGTTTCGATTCTATTTCTTAAATTAAATTAAAAAAGAGATATTTGAAAAAATTCACGCTTATGCAGGGTCAGTTTTGAAGCTTGAATTTTATCACGAGTTTTTTAATTCAGATTTAAGAATCCAGCGTGACCTAAAATCTTTGGTGGATGGGATCTCGTATTTTTACTCGAATTTCACCTTTATTTCGGTAGAATTTCACGCTCCTTTAAAGCTGCACTTAAGCCTCGCTGGAAGTGTTCACTTTGGGTTACGTATGGGGGTCGGGTAGGAAACCCGAATTTCGAATGACCAAACGGCTCAAAATTCCGAATTTGAATATACGGAAACTACAAATTTCGTAAATTTTTGGGGTTTGTTTGGGTTTGTTTAAAATCAAGGCTTTAAAATCAAACTACGACCTCATACAAACCCAAACAAATTTCGTAAGCCTTTCCGAAATTTACAAAATTCGTAGTTTCGGAATATTCAAATTCGGAATTTTTGAATTTTGTATTCAAATTCGGAATTGTGGAATTTTTTATTCAAATTCGGAATTTTGGAATTTTGTATTCAAATTCGGAATTTTTGAATTTTTTATTCAAATTCGGAATTTTGGAATTTTTTATTCAAATTCGGAATTTTGGAATTTTTTATTCAAATTCGGAATTATGGAATTTTGTATTCAAATTCGGAATTTTGGAATTTTGTATTCAAATTCGGAATTTTGGAATTTTTTATTCAAATTCGGAATTGTGGAATTTTTTATTCAAATTCGGAATTTTGGAATTTTGTATTCAAATTCGGAATTTTGGAATTTTGTATTCAAATTCGGAATTTTGGAATTCTGTATTCAAATTCGGAATTTTGGAATTTTTAATTCAAATTCGGAATTATGGAATTTTGTATTCAAATTCGGAATTTTGGAATTCTGTATTCAAATTCGGAATTTTTGAATTTTTTATTCAAATTCGGAAACCCAAACAAACCCCAAAAATTTACGAAATTTTTGGGGTTTGTTTGGGTTTGTTTAAAATCAAGGCTTTAAAATCAAACTAACGACCCCAAACAAACCCAAACAAATTTCGTAAGCCTTTACGAAATTTACAAAATTCGTAGTTTCGAAATATTCAAATTCGGAATTTTGAGCCTTTTGGCCATTCGAAGTTCGGATTTCCTACCCCACCTCTACGTGGGCATTGAAACTTGCCAAATGGATAGGGACAAATTCAATGATAAATGAACAAATGATGACACAATTGCGGACAAATCGGGTCAGCGCATTCGTCGCCAAAGGCTTATTTCGCCTGGCTTATTCAAGGAATTGACCGCAATTCGCAACGATCGGAGAAACGAAGGGAGCAACGCTCATTTAATTCGATGTTGCGCTATGCATGATAGGACTTACTAGAAACCATTGAAATTCGTTTCTCAATCAGATATTATAGCTCGTTCGTATATTTCTTTTTTTTTTTTCGCACTCACCCGTGTTTCCGGTGTCGAGCATTATCTCTCGTTTTATCGATCGATGCTATTTTTCATCGCAGTATTAAAAGTTCATTTATTTACGACGAAATATGGGATTCACTATAATTCCTGTTTTAAATAAAATCGGATATTTATTCGTTTTTATTTTTTCTATAACTGGAATGTAATTAAATTTTGAATTCCACTTTTTATGGAAATTTGCCATTTTTATTCCTGTTTTTTTAATAATCGTCCCTTTTTAAATTTACGTTTTTATTAGAACTCGCCATTTTTTGATTTTGATTTTTATTAAATTTCGCCAGTTTTCAGAACTCGCCATTTTTTGATTTTGATTTTTATTAAATTTCGCCAGTTTTCAGAATTCGCGATTTCTTGATTTTTATTTTTATTTAATTTCGCTATTTTTTTATTTTTATTTTTATTAAATTTCGCCATTTCTTGATTTTTATTTTTATTAAATTTCGCCATTTCTTAATTTTTATTTTTATTAAATTTTGCCATTTCTCGATTTTTATTTTTATTAAATTTCGCCATTTCCCGATTTTTATTTTTTCTAAATTTCCCCATTTCTTGATTTTTATTTTTATTAAATATCGCCATTTTTTAATTTCAGTTTCGATCAAAAAGCTCTATTTTTTCAATTGCTGTTTTCGTTTTTAATAAAAACTCGCGACTTTTTATTTCAGTTTTTATTAAAACTCGCAATGTATTAAATTTCTGTTTCTATCGAGACTCGTATTTTTTTTTTTCAATTTCCGTTTTGATTGACACTCGCGATTGTTTTATTTATTTGTTTTTACTTAAACTTGGCGTCCTTGAGCTACAATTTGAATGAGATTGCTCTCGACGATTCCTGAGTCGAGTGAATGGAAATAATGTTTGAAAATGTACATAATGACATTTTCATGAATAGAATTTTTCATTTCAAAGACTTTCATACTCTGGATTAATCGGGAATATCTATTCAACGAGAAAACTCGATTGCAACGAAAGTTCCTGAAGTTCGCATCGTTGAAATGTAACGGGAAACTTTTTGTTTAATCTTCATTTTTATTATTATTCAAAATATTAATTCAATGTGGGTTGTGCATATTCAATGAAGATCACCAAATGACCTTGAAGATTTCCTCAATATTTTTGATCTTTTTTTTCCATTTTCGATCTCTTCAATTTCAGTATTTGGAAAAAACATTTCTTTTTTTTTTCAAATGTTTTTGAAATCCTTTTGTTTAAAAAAATGATCATCAAAAAATGTTTATAAAAAGTTTCAGCGATTTCCGAATTAAAAATCGTCCGAATAAAATTCACGTATTTTGGAAAAATTAATTTTCGTCGCATTCTAACATTAACACTTTTAATATTCTATTTTTTAAAAACATATATTTTTGAACCGCGAAAAATTCAATTCGTATTTCGAAAAAATTATTTTTTTTTGCATTCCAGCATTAACAATTTTAATATTCTATGAAAAAAAAAAATATATTTTTGAACCGCCCAAAAATTTACGGATAAATAAATATTCGACCAACACTCCGAGTAAAATTTCAATAACATTGCAAAATTGGAATACGCCGTTTGTTCAATGTTGCGATCGATAAATGACGCACCATTGCGGTAAAGCTGACTTATATACCTATGCGGAAGGGCCGTATTGAATCCGTTATATCTTCGGGCTATCAATACATTTCAGCTTTTTTCTGACGGAATTCGATATTTCTCGGAACGAATGGTGGATTTTTTTTTTGGACCGGACAATCCCGGATTTTTCTTTGTGCGAATGCTCATATCGCCGAAATGATTTTCAAAGCTTAGGGATTTTCGGAATGTATAAGTAATTATCGTAAAAATTGGATAAATAAGATCAGTGGCAAAACGGAATTTTTTAATTCTCGAAATCAAGAATTTTTCAAAATTGTCATTTCCATTTCGGAAAATTCAGAATATTCAGTTCTCATACTTAACATTCTAAATGTTTCGATTCTATTTCTTAAATTAAATAAAAAAAATAGATATTTTGAAAAAACTAAAATTTCATCGAAAACGCTAACTCTAATGGATTAGAGAAATTTTAATTTTAATTACTCTAATGGACTAGAGTAATTTCGATGTTAATTACTCTAATAAATAAGAGACATTTTAATTAAAGTAACCTTAATGGACTAGGATAAAATTAATTTTAATGACTCTAATGTATCAGAGATAATTTCGAGAGTTCATAAATTAATTAGAGTATTTGAAAAAAAAGTTTCATTTGGAAACAGGAAATTGCGAAAGGAGCGAATGAAATACAAAACTGTATGGTTTTCATACATGCTTGTATGGAAAGCGTAGGTTCGATATATCCTTTACCTTTCCACCACGTTAAATGCGGGGTATGGAGGCTTAATTGATCACTTTCGCTCGTAAACTACCGTCTACGTAAATTTACTTTCCTCGGGCGTGGACTTACGTAAAGTTTCCTCTTATTTGAAAGAAGCTCATCGAGCTCATGTGGCACGTAATAATTTTCAATCGTCCTATCGATCGAACACCTAAGTGAAAATAATAGAAAAGCAGGGGGCGATCGAGCGCATGGAGAAAAAAGAGAGAGAGAGAGAGAGAGAGAGAGAGAGAGAAAGAAAGAGAGAGAGAGATGATGATGATGATGATGATGATATCATTTATTATTCCCTAGTCACAGAATTTCGGGCAAAAAAAGGAGAAAACAATAAAAAATAAAATAAGAAACTTAAACATAACGTAAAATTAATGATAAATAAAGAAAGTAATAATAATAATAATGACAAAAAAATATTTATTACAATAGTAATAATAATAAAAATAATACTAGTAATAATTTAAAAAAAAATGATAATAATAATAATAATAATAATAATAATAATCATAATAATCATAATAATAATAATCATAGTAGAAGTACTAGTAATAATGGCGTAATAATAATAATAATAAAACCACCTATACATTCGCTAGATATCAAAGATATCAAAGATATCAGCTATCTCGAGACAGAGAGAGCGAGAGAGAGAGAGAGAGAGAGACAGAGAGAGAAAGTTGTATTTGCGCTCCCGTAGCGAAAAATTAACAAAAAAAAATAACAAAAAAAAAGGGAAAAAAGAGAAAACAAAAAAAGAAAACAAAAAAGGACAAAAAAAATAAAAAAGGACAAAAATAAATAAAAAAGGACAAAAAAAATAGTCCAGAAGCCTCGCTAAGTTTGTGGAGCGGGATCAACGAAGCTCGGCCATCGAAGAATGGTCAACTCACGCTCGGGCACAAAAGGCACTCTCGTGGAATTTATGGCCATTGTTGGGAGAATGTGGCAACGGTTGTGTGCAGGAATCACGAAAAATGTTTTTCCCGAGTGTGACCCTCTTGACATTCGATCGTATGGCTGTGCTTCCTATTTGCGCTTTCGACGGAAAAACACACGTGCTAAGGGCAGCCAACGATCACACGTATTTGGATTAAGAGATATCGAGAAATTACATCTGCTTCGTTCTGCTGGTTCGACTAGATCGTTCGATCGATTAGATCGACGAACGATCAATGATTTACTGAAAGCCTAGATTAAACTGAGAAATCGTTTAGTGTATAAACAACGATTACAATAATTAACGTAATTGTAATAAAAATGGTACAGTAACGATTGTTACGTATAATAATTATAACAAAAATAGAAATGACTGAAAATATGAAAGTTGTTTTTAACTCTAGACACCTAAGGTTTGCCTGCCCCCTGGTAAACCCTAACCATTCGTCGATTCGACGAATACTTTTTAGGCTGGTTTTAATTTCAAGTTATAATATAACTTTTCGTTAGGTGTATTGCACATAACTATTATTTACGTTCAATTTAACTATTCTACTATTGTTTTACAACTATTAAATTTTTACTTTATTGTACTTTTAATAAAAGTTTAACTTACTATCTATTTAACTATTTAACTTAACGGTTTAACTATTATTCTACAAAATGAAACAATGAATTTCTGTATTAGTACTATTTATATTTATTTTATCACAAGTTTAGAAAGGCACGTTAGTTATTAAACGTTAGTTATTAACTAATAACGTTAGTTGATAGTTAACTAATAACGTTAACTATTAACTAACTTAACTAACTAACGTTAACTATTAACTAACTTAACTAACTAACGTTAACTATTAACCAACTTAACTAACTAACGTTAACTATTAACTAACTTAACTAGCTAACGTTAACTATTAACTAACTTAACTAGCTAACGTTAACTATTAACTAACTTAACTAGCTAACGTTA
>JAPYZJ010008314.1:0-10730 GCA_030522765.1 Ophioninae sp. B BG-2022a
CGTGCAAGAGTTCGTCCCGAAGAAAGAAAAGTGTCCGAGAGAGAAAAAGATCGAGAGAGGGCTTCGAGGGGGCGGGGGGGGGGGGGGGGGGGGGGGGGGAAAAAGGGGGGGGGGGGGGGGGGCGGGGGGGGGGGGGGGGGGGGGGGGGGTTGGGAGTAAAAAAGAAGAGAACGAGAATGTACCGAGTGCTCGAAAGAAGCAGCATCGAGAAGAAGTCGAACGGGCAGGCGGGTGGCGCTGCAAGGCCGGGGGTAAAAGAGAGTGGGAGGAAAAGGGGGAGGGGGGAGAGCAAAGAGGGCAAAGAGGCGAACGGGGGCGTAAGGAAAGAGGAGGGAGGAGGCCAACGCCGCGAGAAGAGGGAAAAATAAAAGTCCGGCAGGCCTTGGCTGCTGCTCGATGCACTCGAGGCCACGTTGCCAAGTCTCATTTGTTTATCGGTGTTTATATGTGTATATATGTTTATATTTAAATATATGTTTATGTATATATATATATATATGTTTATATTTAAATATATGTTTATGTATATAATAATAATAATAATAATAATAATAATAATAATAATAATAATAATAATAATAATAATAATAATAATAATAATAATAATAATAATAATAAGCCGAGAATTGTGAAAGCAGTGTGAACATAATAATAATAATAATAATAATGGTTTTAATAGAAATAATAATGAGGAGGAACGAAAGAGGAAATCGAGACGATCTCGCGAGACAAAAACGCGTAGAGACTCGCGGAAACTGTCCAAGCACTTTGGAAACATCAAAAGTGAAATTTGGAAAAAGTTGAGGCTTGTATAATTGTGGAGAAACGAAAGGGTTTTATAAAAATACGAATTGATAAATGTCATTGAACGAAGATAATAAATTTGGTGAATTTATGAATTATTGATTTGATAATTGATAAGATAAAGATAGGAAATAACAAATAAAAGCAATAAATTAAGAGTTGAAATGAAGGGGAGAATTAAATATAAAAAGGAGTGGGCGTAAGGCGAACGTTGATTTTGATAAGATGCTAATTGATAAGAAAAGGGAATGAGGGATATTATTAATGGTAATTATTGATGGTTATTGAATAAATAAAAAAGTAAAGTACGGAGAATTGAAATACTGTAGATAGGTTAATGAATCGAGCGAAATGCGTTTGAAGGAAGAAGAAGACGAGAACAATTAATTATGAAAATGTAAAGATGGGCCAATAAATAAAATCATGATAAATAATTCCAGAGTCATTCTGATATTTCGTAAATTCAACGAATTGATTAAAAAAAACAAACAAGAATAACAATAAGAAAGTAACGAAAAATAAAAAGCGGTAATTAACGAATAAACAACGAATTTAAATAATCATATGAAATAAAAAATTGGAGAAACAAGAAATAAATAAAAACGCAACAAATAATGGCTAAGTAATTCTAAAAATTGGTAAACTTAATGAACAAATGAAACAAATGTTCGTCTTTCTGATTAATTCTTTGGAAATTTTATTATCATTGTTCAACGAAAAATTAAAAAAACGAGAATAAATGAGGAAACGATGAGTGAAACAAAAATAATTGTAATAATAATAATAATAAAATGAAAAAATAATAATATTAGTAATATTAAAGAAAAAAAAGATAATAATAATAGTAATAATAATGAATAAAAAATGATAATAATAATAGTGATAATAATGAATAAAAAATGATAATAATAATAGTAATAATAATGAATAAAAAAATGATAATAATAATCGAAATAATAATGAATAAAAAATGAAAATAATAATCGAAATAATAATGAATAAACAATGAAAATAATAAATAAAATATTGTTGGAGTTTTGCAAGAAACAATTGAACAGGGACGGAAAAAAGGATCGAGCGAATGAATGAAGAGAAGAGAAAACGGAGGAAGACCTCCGTGCAATCTCGATCCACCTTAACCTCGAACCTAACCTTACGTCGATCCTGCAAATCGATCCACGTGGTCGCTCGTTCCAATTCCATGCGATAACGGTGCAACGAGATAAACTCGGATGTTCCGTCAGTAACAACAGAATTCATTGATTTCTGTCCGCGGTACCGTTCCATGGAAAAGTCGGAGTGGGAGAAAAGCTTCGGCCTCTCACAATCGCCAATAATCATTGGATGCATGAATGAGGAATGATCAATATCGCGTTCGGGACTCATTAAAGGAATGCGTTGATCGCATAAAGATGTTGCGACAAACGGTATTACGCGGCGAGGGATTCGCGATTGAAGTTTTTGTCGTTGTGGGGATGTACATGAGCACGCACACCTCAAACTCATCGCTGTAAGAAAAGCGAGAAAGACTCGCTTGGCTGGCAGATCTCGACTCGCCTCGTCGACTCGTTTCTGACTCATCGATACACGCGCATGCGTGCGAACATTCCAAAATCTTTTATGCAAGAATTTTGTATATTTTTTTCTTTTTATTTATGATTTTTCATTTTACAGTTTTTGATTTTTCAATTTTTTGGGGATTTATTTTATTTCATCTGGATTTTTGGTCCATATGAAATCATTATTTTCAAAGCGGTTTTTCGATCGTGGGACATGCTCAGAATTTTGAGTATTTTTTTTATTTCATCTATGATTTTTCATTTTTTGAATTTATTATTTTTCATCTTTTAATTGTTTTCATTTTTACAGTTTTTAAAAATTTTCTTTTTTTAATTGTTTTCAGTTTTTTATTTATCATCTTTTAAATGTTTCAATTTTTTTGGTTTTTCATTTTTCGTTTAATTGCATTTAGATTTTCGGGGCGGTCTCCCGATCGTTGAAAATAGTCATAATTTTCAGTATGTTTTTCATTTCATCTGTGATTTTTCATTTTCTCAGTTTTTTATTTTTCATTTCCTTCATTTTTCATTTAATTTTTCATTCCATTTTATTTGTTTTTTTTGTGTGTGTGTGTTTTTTTTTACTTTGATTTTTTGATGTTTTTGAGTGCTCTATATCGATTAATATATCTTTAATCAACAATGCAATTTTCTCAAAATTCCTTATTCCCAAAAAAATAAAAATACACATATATATATATGTATATACAAGTGCACATACGTGCATAAAACAATGCACTTCACGTTCCACGAAATTGACCCTAAAGTGACGTGAATGTATAATATGCGAAATCTTGAAGTATATATACCATATATACCACATATATACATATATGTACATTTTATATACCGCGTGTCGTGCGTTCTACCAGGGCGGGGGCAAATAGTCGGGAACAAGGGGGGGGGGGGATATGAGGGTTATAGCCCATCGCTAATCCGGAATCTCACGTGACTTCCTAACATTACAGTCATCCGAATACCTCTCGTACGGTCCTTACAAGCTCATAACGAAGCCAATATTCATATTCATATCGTACGCGTGTGAATATGTAGATATATGTATAAATATATATATTCGTGCGCAACGTCGAATAGCGTGTACTTGTTCGAGTGTTTCTCAAGGCGGTTGATTTGAAAGAAAAAAAACCAAAAGAGAAAAAAAAATCTGCTTATATATCGAAGCACTCGAAATTCTTGAGTTCGTGTAACGCCAGTTTTTCGTAGGTGGTTGCAGTTAAAAGAGCGATGGAGAAAAGTAAAGACAGGCGGAAGTTAAAGTTTGCATCGTTGGGAGGCAATAAATTTTGAAAAAAAATTTTATAACAAATTTTTGGTGTTATTCAGGATAAGAGTGTTTTAATTTTGAGTTATATTGGTCAAAATTAAAACAAAAATATATTTTTTAAATACTGTAAAGTTTAAACACTTAAAAGTATTGAAAAAAATATTTTTGTTTTAATTTTGAAGTTTAAGTTTAAAAAAATTTTAAGTTCAACTTCCAAATTGAAACAAAAATATTTTTTTCAATACTTTTTTTCATTAGTTATAATTATCTGGAATGATTAGTTATAATTATCGGGAATTAACAGTTATAGTTATCTGGATTAATTATTTATAATTATTTGGAATTATTACTTATAATCATCTAGAATCATTATTTACAATTATCTGGAATTATTATTTACAACTATCGTGGATGATTATTCAAATTTTGTATCATTATAATGCCTTTATCGAATCGATTTCCACATAATCCATAAAAAAAACAAAAACCGATAACAATTCGATTCCAATTGATCCACATACGACGATTCCAGACTCCTTATCAAGCCTTAACACTTATTTCGTCAAAAATTTTCAATTTTCATTTTTCGTCGCCAATACATCGAGTTTTTTCATCGTCCAATTCTCGAACGGTAAAATCACTAAGGAAAAGTGAGAAAATGTAACAATGATGTGTGCACAGCGTAATCATCGAGTGCGTACGATCCGGAGTAATCCATCTGCGCATTGCATTCGCGGTGTATATAAAAACGTGTCGCATTACGTCTACCGACACTTTTCTCTTTGCTGTTCGTCTCTTCTTGCACACTTCGTGTTGAACACTCCCCTTCACCCCCTTGCCCGTCCCTTTCATTCTCAGCACGTCCATGAGGCCTCTGTGGCACGCTTCAACGTCCCCCCCCCCCCCACCTCTCTTTTGCTCGAGTCGTATCAGTCGTATCGCAACGTTCGATGCACTCTGGTGTACCTACGAGGGTTCAAAGTTCGAGAGATTCGTACTACCCCTCCCCCTCCCTTCTTGCCCATGATTCTCCTTTTATCGTTTCCCTTTGACCCTCTTTCGGTTTCTCTCACTCTCATCTCTCGTTTCTCCATGCTCGTTTGTTTACCTATGTTTCTTCCGTCACTGTTTCACTTTCACTCTGTTCTTTTCTATTGATCCAAAGTGTCTGATAGGATTGGAAATAAATTGATATATCTTGATCGAGATCGATTGTGGATGAGCTGATGATGATAGTGGGCTAATCTGGGTGGTTTAGACGAAGTGGCACTTTGGAAAATTATTGATTCGATGCTTCGTGGTCTTTTTTGTTTTTTTGATTGAACACGAAAAATTTGGATGAAATTCCGATAAATTGGGAAGGGATAGTTTGGAGCCTTGGTGAGTTGATGGCTGATGTGATTTTTGTTTTTTTTTATCAGAAGTGAAAAACTTGGCAAAATTTCGATAAATTGGGAAGGGCTAGTTTAGAGCCTTGTTGATTCGATGGCTGATGTGATTTTTTGTTTTTTGTTTTATCAGCTGTGAAAAACTTGGCGAAATTTCGATAAATTTCGGAGGGCCAGTTTGGAAACTCGTTAATTCGATGGCTGATGTTCTTTTTTGTTTTTTGATCAGCCACGAAAAACATGGCGAAATTTCGATAAATTTCGAAGGCCCAGTTTGGAAACTCGTTGATTCGATGGCTAATATTCTTTTTTTTGTTTTTTTTTTATCAGCCACAACAAATTTGGTTGAAATTTCGATAAATTTCCAAAAATTCCAAAACCAAAGTAGATCGTCTATAGGGAACTATTAATTAGTATTTTGAAGATAAAATATTATTGATTAGAAAAATAAATTCTTCTTAATATTACATATTGGAGTAAAATGGATCGTCCCTGTTAAATCCCTAGATGAATTAAATCCCTTCCTAAGATTCAATAAATTTTCCTTTGTGAGAAAAAAACAATTTTTTTCTTTCGACGTGATTGGATCAACGATGTATCTCGTAAAAGATTACAGTTTGGTGGTTTTCCCGCCAAACGTTCTTCAACTTCGTCCCTCAGCTGGAATTCGATTTTTTTTTTTTTCGTTTTACTCGGTCGTTCACTGGGTCCTCTCGCCTTGCAGCGGCAACCTTGTGACTCGTGTCACACGTACGCTCTTACTACTTCCCTCTCTGTTTCTCTTGGTCTCTCTTTTCCGGCCAGACGTTCGGGGCACATGCTTGACAGCCGTAAAACGCTTTGGACCTGACGGAGGAACGACGAAACGAGTGCGAAGAGGAGGAGGCTGAGGAGATGGAGGAGAGACGACAGAGTGAACGCACGTCGAGTATATCGACGTTGGTTCCATCCCCCCCTCGTCCCAACTCAGTTCCTCCTTCTTTTGCACTTCTCCGGTGTTCTTCCACCTCCAGCATCTCGCGAAGGTTCCTCGAGACGTAAGACAATATCAACGGTCTTGTCGTTGGTCAGTTACGAAGCAAAACGTGGGATTCGATTTTTACAACTTTTTCCTATCTTTGATTGAAATCTTTGATTGAATTGAAATTTTGAGTTCTGCTTTATTTTCTGGTTCTCATTTTCTCTCTCTCTCTCTCTCTTTAAGTTTAATTTTAACTTCTGGTTTATTTTACTTTGAATATTTTATTCACTTATGCAATTTTTGATTTTTTATCAGTATCATTTGATTCAATTTTGAAAATTTTCTTTGTGTTATTAGTTTACTGTATGAATTATTTTTATATTCATTTATATTTTTTTCAAAAGTCTGATAGCCGATCTCTTTTCAATAATAATAATGAAATATATCAATCAATCTCCCTCTTTCTCGTTCTTCGCACCATTTTTGTTTTATTCTCATTTTTTATGCCATTTTATTTTCTTCTTTTTTCTTATTTCATTTTTCTCATTTTCTTACGTAATTTTATGATAATTAACATTAACATTTATGATATTTAATTCCACAAAAGTTGCTAAAAAAAATACTTTTAAAAATACTGTAAAAATACTAAAAAAAAAATACTCTTAAAAAAATACTTTATGAAAAATTTTCTTTTATTGTTTATTTAACTTTCAGATTCAAACTTCTCACCCACAGTGTACGAATATACAAATATAACCAATTGTGGTCACGAGGGGGGTGGAAATCCGTCCGATAAATGGCGATTGTGTACGTCGTTGAAACAAACGTTCATGCTCGAGGGGAATGAACGTTTATAAAAAGAAACGTGTTCGAGGGACGTCAAAAAAAAAAAAAAAAACAACGTGTAAGGTCGAGCAGTTTCCGATGACGATTGACTGCGGTGCATAAGAAAAAAATAGGGAGACAGAGATAGAAGGAGGAGGTGGGGGGGGGGGGGTAGAGGTTGTACGACCTGATAATCTTTAATTTATTTTAATGACTCCAAGGCGTGACTGGTCTCCTCTGGTACAAACGGTCGTATCGCAATTCTGCGACGAACCAGACGACGATTGAAATGGCGCGGGCTAGCGAGAGACTTTACGGGGGTGACGCGGTTCGTACGATGCCAGTAGCGGCGTGGAGCGGTGAATGCGTGGCGGCGGCGTGCGCGCGTTGTCGGAGGTCAGGTTCACCAGCCGTGCGCGCATTCGAGTGCATTTCGCTCCATCGCCAAGAGTTTACGTGAGAGAGAGAGAGAGAGAGAATTATGATGATGACGATTAAAATATAACAAAATATAAATTAACAAAATGGTAATAACAAAAGAAAAGATAGCTTTTGGAATTAGGTTAATAATGAATAATTATAATAATAGTAATAATAATAAGGAAAACGAAGATTATAAAGAGAAGTAACTTTATGTGTATTAGTTGATTAATTTTTGAATTTTTAATTATTTTTAGAGAGAGAGAGAGAGAGGGAGAGATCGATGATGGAAAAATATATCAACATATAAATTTAAAAAATGGGAATAATAATAGAAAAGATGTTTTTGGAGTCACGTTAACAATAAACAATAATGATAATCAGGAAAACGAAGATTATATTATAGAGTGAAGCAGCTTTATGTGTATTAGTTGATTAATTTTTGAATTTTTAAGTATTTTTAGAGAAAGAGCGAGAGAGAGAAATTGATTATGGAAATATATATCATAATATAGATTTAAAAAAAGGGAATAATAATAGAAAAGATGTTTTTGGAGTCACGTTAACAATAAACAATAATGATAATCAGGAAAACGAAGATTATAAAGAGAAGTAACTTTATGTATATGTATATTAATTGATTAATTTTTGAATTTGTGATTATTTTTAGAAAGAGAGGGAGGGAGGGATTGATGATGGAAAAATATACCAACATATAAATTTGAAAAAAGGGAATAATAATAGAAAAGATGTTTTTGGAGTCACGTTAACAATAAACAATAATCATAATCAGGAACTAACATTTTAAAGTGAAGTAACTTTATAAGTATTCATTGATTAATTTTCGAATTTTTAATTAATTTCAGAGAGAGATAAAGAATGATGATGATGATAAAAAAAATATAACACAATATAAACTAAGAAAAAAGTAATTACCAAAAATAAGGAAGTTTTTGGTAATTACTTGAACAATAAACATAAATTAAGCATATAATAATTATAATGATTATAATAAGGAGAACCAAGATTATAGTGTGATTTTATGAGTAATCATTGAATCATTTTGAATTTTGAATTATTTTCAGAGGGAGCGAGAGAGAGAGGAAAGGAGGGAGAGCAAGGAGGAGGGGATCAAAGAGATAGAGGGGATGCCGATAAACGCCCGCGTGCAGAGTGACCGCGGTGAAGGCATTCGTAAAAAAAAAATGAGAATAAAAAAGCTCTCGGCTCCAGCACGATTTCGAACAAAGAACTCCCTTGATCGTTCCAATTCGCCCAAAGCGCGAAGATCCCTTCGTTCCGGCTCCGCTATTCTTGTGTGTTTGAAAAAAAAATTGAAAATAAAAAAGAAAAACTAGAAAAGAATTGAAAAGAAAAAAGAAAAACTAGAAAAGAATTGAAAAAAAAATCTAGAAAAACTAAAAACAAAAAAAAACGATCTAACATGAAACGTGTAAAAATAAATAAAATTCTTGAAAAACTGTAAACCTGAACAATGTCGAAAATGAAAAAAAAAATCGTGCCGCGATCGAAACCTTTTGCAATTTCGAATTTCCATTGTTTTTCTCTCTCTCTCTCTCTCTTATTTTTCCCTCCCAACCGATCTTCTAAAATCGAAAGGTTCGTTCCTTTTTAATTTTTTTTCCTTTTTCTCGCGTATCTTCGACCGGTGTAACGCGGACTCGTCGAGGTGCGGAGAGGTTAAGGAGATTTAAGAACGTGTGTGTACGAGGGCGGCGTCATGGTCGCGCGCTCCTTTTGCCTTCTCGATTTCTTTGGCGACTTTGCGACGCGCTCAAACTTCACCGCACACCCACACATAAACATATATTGACGTATTTTTACCGAAAAATAATTATATAATTAAAAAATCAACTATTTCATTAACGATAAACTTAATCGTCGCTATAAATTGATTTGAACATTAATTATTACAATATTATAAAATTCATTGCAATATTCAATATAAAATAAACAAACAAACAAACGAAAAATTGTAAAGCGCAAATGGC
The DNA here is from genome assembly GCA_030522765.1 of Ophioninae sp. B BG-2022a. NCBI lineage: Eukaryota > Metazoa > Arthropoda > Insecta > Hymenoptera > Ichneumonidae > Ophioninae sp. B BG-2022a. The sequence continues at coordinate 9,255 of JAPYZJ010008314.1, forward strand.
AACTTTGAGCTCGTGAAATTAATTATTTTATGGACAATAAAATGAATAATCCTCTTTACAATACCATAAATTATTATGAAATTACAAAATTAATTACTGTATTAATTTCGAAACAATCATTTTTCCAGTAAATGGCACCTTTGGAAATAAAAGATCAATTATTTCATGAAAAAAAAAGAATTCATGATCCTATTTATAATAAAATAAACTATTAAAATATAATCAAATAAAATGCAACGTTAATTATAAAAAAATCATTTTATTTCTATAGTGTCAACATTGACATTGTAAAATCAATTATTTTACTGACATCCCTAATGAATCATCATATCGACAATAACATTACAGCATCATTAATTACACAAATATTATTATCAATATTCAATAATATTAAACAAATAAAACAACAATAATAAAAAAAAATAATAATCACCATCTTTATAACTCAATTCAACGACCCTAACAATAATTAAAAAAAAAAAAAACAATTTAAGCTTTATATTTGAATGACGATTTTTCCACTCGTTTTCCATTTTCGACTACAACATACCAACATAACGTTCATCAGTGACGTTACAAAATCCATCATCCCATTGATACTGTAACGATCGTATTACGAAAAATGAACTACCCCGAGTAATAAAACAATAATAAAAAAAAAAAAACGTTGAAACGACAATTTCGAGGTGGTGGAAAAGTTGGGACTGAAAGTCCTCGAAATATAGGTGTCCCGATAAAGATCGTAACTTTCGGTGAAAACGGGCTCGAAATAAAAATCTCACCGTAAAAATAAATATACGAGGCGTGTTTTGTTGGCGAGTCGGGGCATAGTGAGGCCGCTTCGGGTACCACACGAGAGAAAACGAGCTTTGGATGCTGCACCGCCGTGGATCTTGCATATATGTATGTTTTATGTCAGAGCGTGCATTCTGCATTTGCGCCGTTGCCACGTCCGATCCAATCTTTTATCCTCTCCTTTTCTTTCACGTTTATACACGTGAGTCGGTACGTATGTATGTATATCATACATCGCTATAAAGCCTCGCAACTTTTCTTCTTTCTCTCTTCGCATTACTTATTCTCTTGCATCTCCCCCCCCCCCCCATTTTCCCCTGTTGCTCCTCCGTACCCCCTTAAACCGTCCCTCTTCGTAATTTTATTTCTCTCTTCGTATCCCGTCGCTGCAACCCACAACACACGTGCGCACACGAACGCCGGTAAGATGTGCACACTTAGCTAGCGACATATTTCTCAAAGCCCCCAGTACCGACTCCGGAGGAGTCATTGAACTCGCGCCGGCCAAGAAAGAAAGAAAGAGGAGAAAAAAAAATGAGAAGAAAGACGAGGAAAGGGGAGGAAGAAGAGGAAGAAGAAGAGGAGGAAGAAGAAGAAGAAGAAGAAGAAGAAGAAGAAGAAGAAGAAGAAGAAGAAGAAGAAGAAGAAGAAGAAGAAGAAGAAGAAGAAGAAGAAGAAGAA
>JAPYZJ010008323.1:0-15384 GCA_030522765.1 Ophioninae sp. B BG-2022a
ATATTGGATAAATAAATATTTTTCGAGATGAATAAAAAGTCACCTTACTTTTTGAACAAACCACGTATCTCCGAATCTATCCTATCGAAGGCACAGAAGGAAGAAAAACGTGGTCCAGAGGTTTGCACGCTAACTTTATTGGGATTTACATATATATACTGAGGAAAAAGCTAATAGCTCTTTCACGTTCGAGACGCTGAGAAGCTACCAATGCTCTTTCACTCTCTCTTCTATGTTCACCACATTCTCTCGCTTGTTCGCTCATCTCGCGCACAAATAGAGGCAGCGGTACAGGAAAGAGACTGGTTGGGTGGAAGTGTGGAGGGAGGGGAGGCTGGTGGTGGAAGTCCTCTCGTGCATCCAAGGGGCACATTAATCTCGTGCCTTCCACGCGCCCTCGCCTTAGCTAAAGTGCTTCCGATGCTTCCTTCAACGTTTTCTGTGATGCTGCCGTTTCTCCTCCGCGCCACCATCCTCGCTACACTTTGGATATACCTCGATACTCCGTGTCTGTTCCTCTTTCTCTAGCCCATCGTCATTCCCTTGGAAGCTTTTCTCTCTTGCGTTTTCCTGACAACACCCGGCCTTTCCGAAGATACGATAGAAGCCATGAGGCTCTTGCTCGAAGCACGATGTGCACACAGGGTGTACCGAAAAGGTACGTCGAAAGAGAAAACTCAAAAGTTTTTGATTAAGGAACCAACGTAAGGGCTAGACTTCGTGATACAGCTGAAGTCCAGATGATTTATGTGACCATTCAATGAACTTGTTAGCTCTAGAACTCTCTAACTACCGTAAGTCTTCCTGATAAAAGATTTGGAAAAAATGGCGTTAAAGTTTGAATCGTTAAAACGCGATGACTTTCTTTTTTTTTTTCATTTTATTTCTTATTTTTATACAACGTTGAAAATTAGCTTTTGTAGATTCAGGCATTGTAGTTCGCTAAAAGATAATTTTAAGAAAATATCTGCTTTCCTGGATACGATCTGATGAAAAAATTGGAAGATTGAGAAATAATTATTTTCGCTGAATTCCAATGATGACAAGTTCAACGTCGAACAAGAAATTTAGAGTGATTTTGAATCCTGTTGAATCGAGTATTTCGTATCTGATGAAACGAAATTATTTTTGTTTCAACTTTTATCAGAAGAGTAGACTAGAAATAAAAATAGGGTTCAAGCTGAAAATTGAGAAAGGAAAGGAAAACTCAAAATTGAGAAGAAAAACCTTTTTGACACCACCCTGTATATGCATAACCGATCTTGCGCCCTTAGCACTCTCTCATTAAACGCGGCTATCCTTCGAATAACGCTTTTCTCCGAGGGAAGAGGGGGAAAATAAATAAAACAGAAATGCCATGATCACGGATACAGCGAAGTAATTACGTACAGGAGAGCAATGAAATGTTCGGAATAAAATCGTATTGTGATCCGAGACTACAAGGGTACGTAATTCCAAAAATCAGCGATTTTAAGATCGAAAGTGGTACTGATAAAAAATAGATGAGACTGATAAAATGATTAAACCGACTGGTCATTATTTCGTGGTAGATTAAATTAATAAAGGATTCGTTCACAATATTAATCGTCCATTAATAATTAATTATTAATTTGTTGATTAATAAGTCATTCGTTGATACTATTAATTCTCCTCGTTGATATTAATACAAATAATGAATTATGGTTTGAATTTGCAGGATGTTGCAGATTTAACCATATTTTCGAGCACAATCGAATAGTCGGGTCGTTCTTCTTTTTCACCTACAATAGTCTGTCCTTCGTCTTATTATGGCATCTCCTTGAAGTATTGATATTTACGGTTTTTTATTTCGTTTCGAATAAACGTCCATATTTTCTTATCTATTAATATTACGTAATTTTTCATTTTCTCTAACCAGCATATTTTATACGTTTGATTTCCGTAGAATGCCGTGACAGAGTGGTAAACCGAAATGTGGTCTCCACAGAAAAAGGCCACTCTGTCACACTATTTTTTAAAAAACCGACGTTGAAAAAGAATTTTTTTTTAGCCGGAAAGGAAACTTGAATTAGTTCTAATGAGAACACAGAAGCAACTTTGTTTTTAATTCCACACAAGTCACAATTATGTGTAGTCCAAAAACCAAAAAAACAGGAAAACGTCGTTTTGTTGTAGGTTAAAAAGAAGAACGACCCAGTCCTCTTAATTTAATAGTGCTATGCCTTAAAAGCTATTAAATTTATCTACATTTAATTATTGCTCGTAGGAAGTTGCATTCGTAGCTCAATATTCAGCCATGGCCAGGACACATTCTTAGCTTGCTGTCCACTCTTTACCTTGTCAACAGGGTTGTTCTATCTCACACTAGAATTGCACGTAATTCCATTATAAATGCCGACCAACTCAGCGAGGACTCGTCACATCTGAATTTCATTATTTTCCGTCCTCGAATTCTCGTCGTGTCACGCGAATTTGCGCAATCAACGTTGCCAAAAGTAAATCTCGTCTATTTATAGAAATTTCTGGAATAACTGTTAAATACGAAGCGTCGCGCAGTTGCGAGCGGAGGGAGGTAAATGTTTTAAATTAGTTTTGTCATTGTGTTCGAGGATACAGGAGTTAAATTTGCAACGGTAAAAAATCTGGCTATGTGTGCGATTCGTCTGATTGCCCGACGAGACGAAAATTACCTATGCGAATATCGATCGATTGATTAATAAAGTTTTTAGTTTTTTGTGCATGGATGAATTATCTTACGAAAAATAGAAATAAAAGGGATGAAGTTTAAAATAGAAAAAATAAGTAAATACATAATAATAGAGAAATCGAGATTCAACGGGGAACCGAAATAAAGAATTTATTATACGATGAGATACAAAATGAAATATAAAAAAGAATGAGTATATGAATAAGAATAATTCGTTTATTATAATGACAGCTCTTTGAGAACTAAGAAAAAAATGTTTTAAACAATGCACATAAACGATAAGATTAAAGTTTACAACGAAAATAATTATTTATCAATGTCTTTATTTTTTTCGATATAAATTCGTACGATAAAACTTCTCAATGAATTTCTACGTCTCGTTTAGAAATCTAGCATTTAAAGCAAAAAAAAAACGTTTCACAAAACGCTGATAAAAGAGGGAATAAAAATATGAGAGAAAAAAATTCGATGCAACGATGCAAATTTCAAGTCCATCAGAACCGACCAACAGAAGTGAATATTATTCGTCGTGATTGACGAACGATCGATACCAGACGAGGCAAATTTGAACGCTTCAAAAATGTCCGCCCATCATGTTTTTGCGCATTGATATTTGCGTAACCATAACTGCCTTCCTTTATCTCCGTGTCTCCGATACATATGTGAATTTTGCAGCAAGTTGAATTGATTTTCATTCGCGCGTGATTAGGCGCGGACAAGCCTTAGGCGTAACCCGGAAACGTCGATCAATCTTCGACCGAGGCTCCTACTCAATTTCGATTATTCTTGTCCGTGTACGCGTGCGTTTACATAAAAACGATTTGTCACGGCCAAGATCGACTGTCGTGAGGTTTCGCTACCCATACGCCCTTTTTCTTCTTTTTTTATTGTTATTGTCAATATCTTTCAAGATTTTTCTCGTCACGAACAAAATTCAATGCCCTCATCGATATTTTTCCTTCTTCTCGTTGACACTCGATGAAAATAAAGGTAGAATAAATTTGCATATGCAACTGATACTTTGCGACGAAGTAAAGACGCTCCGAAGATTATCGGCCGTTAAGGGGGCACGCCCAAGTAGACGCCCTTCGCGTCGGAAGATTTTTCTTAATTCTTTTTTGGAATGTCAGCTGATTGAAATTTACGTTCATTTTTCAAATTAAATCTATTTTTCTGGCTTACGAAAAATGATTGTGTTAAATAAATCCTCTTTTTTGAAATAAATAACCTATAAACAAAAAATCGTGTCAAAATTCGGAGGAAATTGGTCAACCAACTTTCCGGATACTTTGTATGCCGTCTTGAAACAAATTCGAAAATTATTCGGAACTTCAACTCGGCGTCGCAGTTAAAGTTTACGAGAGAAATGTCGCGGTCAGTGAATTCGTCCAGTAAATCGTCTACAAGTTTTATATTATAATTTAACGATTAGCGGCATAAAATTTGCACAAATTATTCTTTATTTGCAGCATATGATATACAATATTATTCAATAAAAATATCAAATTTATTATACATTCAAAATTTAAATTACATTCAAGATTTAATACTCTCTAAAATTGCACGCTTGAAACTTTAAGTTTTGCATAAAATATCCATGCTTCAAGTTTTAAAAAAACGAGTAAAAAAGAATATTGACGAAAAAGAAAAATTACTCGGATATGCCCGCCTAACGCGAGTCCCGCTGCGGTCTCCCCCAATAATTTTCAATCAGGCATACATCCGTGCGTATCTCTGCGAATGAATTCTAACGACGCACGCGCATACTAAATAAACATATAAATAATTCTCGAAGGGACTTTACGATGATGTTTTTCTCTTGTTTTTAAATAATTTTTATTTTTATTTTTTTTTTAACGACTATAATCAAGAGAAATGGAAAAGCATTGGTTTTATACGAGCTCTATATTTTACGTCGATTTTCAATGTTTCAGTACTCGTTTTAATGGCATTCGCGATGTTGCAGCTTAGTCGCGAATATCGCGGGACTTGCATATCGACGACTCGGTGTAGGAGGCTGAACGTGCAATGCACCGTGCCACTCGATACGTACGTGGATAGTTGTCAACTTTGGTCTTGCGCTTGCGCACACGTGTACGTGTACACGGCCGTGTATGACTCCGTGTGGACAAAAGTTGTGGAACGAGTCTCGAGCGCGTGCCTCCCCCTCTCTTTTTCTCTATCCGACAAATATCGGAGCTCGAGAGCTTTGCTCCGATTTACATATTTGATTGTGACGCACGTGCCACCAGCCTCCCGTAAATCGCGGACTGGACGATGCCCACGGATGGGAAACGGAGATAGAAAGAGACAGAAAGAGAGACAGAGAGAAACAGCAAAACAGAGCAACAAAAAGAGAGAGCGCGAGATGGATAGATGTATAAAGGTGGGATATGGAGAAAGAGACATCCAGAGGGAAACTGAATGAGAAAAAAGAAATAAAGTAAGAGAAAAAAAAGAAAAAATGAAAAGCCGGGAAAAGAAGAAAAATCAAAAGAGATGAAAGATAGGAATAAAACGAGAGAAAAAGAAAAAAGTACGAGAGAGAGCATGAATACAAAAGCAAAAGAGGTAGAGCCAAAGGCTAGAAGAAAGGGAGAAACCAAGAGCGAGATCAAAAGAGAGATTCATTGATCTATACGATTATTATGCCCTAGTGAACCTTAGGGCATGAAAATTGAAATTATATTATTATCACAATATTTAGATAAATATAATTGGCAAAGGGAAGAAATGTCAAAAAATATGAGTAATAATAATAAGTATCAGTATGTAAAAAGTAATAAATGATAGGTAGACAGCAAGAGAGATTGATTGATTGATTGGTAAGTTTATTATGCTCTAGCAAACTATTCGGGCAAAATGAGAAGATGCCAATAATTAGAAAAATACAATAAATGCAGAATATACAATAAATACAATAAATACAGAATATTAAAAAAAGCAGAAAAAAACCAGAAAAAAACGAACTTAAACTAATATAAAGATGAAAGGAAGTAATAATAATAATAAAAATATCAAAAATAACAGAGTAATAAAAAGAGAAAAAAAACGGGAGAGAGAGAGTAAAAGAAAGAGAAAAAACAAAAGAGAAGCATAAAAAAATCGACAGTTAGAGCAAATGACAGAGAAGGCAAAGGAGAGAGAACAAAGGAGCGAAAGATAGAAAGTAAGAAGGACGAAAAAAGCCAAAGAACATAGGAATAAAATAAATAAAAATGAAGCGAGAAATAAAGAGAAGAAAATGAAAAAAAGCAGAGAGAGAAAATAAAAAAGAATGACAGAAAAGCGAGAAAAAAGCAACTTTGAAAATTCAAATATTTCGGACGCCACAAAACGATGCAAGAGTGAAGGGCCGAGGGTGGGACGAAAAGAACGTGGTATGACTTTCGCGTACTTCTCGTTTTCCCCCACATAATTGCGCTTCTAACGGTCGGAGGCGAGTCTTGGCAAATTTACGATACTCGTTTCAGATTCGCTCTACACCCTTGGATAATACATCCCGGAATTCTCGCGAGTGTGGGTTCGCAGCTCGCTCTTGCATTATTGTCTTGGAACGATCTACGACGTGGACCACGATTGTTCTCTCAACTGTATTAATCTTCCGACACACGGGACATCTGTGCATAAACTCAGGCACACTCCCACGGTGCGATGAGTAATGGACAAATTAGTGACGTTCGGGAACGAGAAGATCGCGGGTAAAGGTATCGTGAAATATCAAAAAATTATTTACAACAATTTATAGTAATTATCATCCTGAAATCATCACTCGGTTTATCGAGACGTTCGGAATTTACCAGCGTTTTTTTGCGTTCGAAAAAATTCCTGAGGAAATGGGATTAAAAAAAAAAAAATTGGAATTCATGAAAGTTGAAGTTTATTTGGTTGGCGTGTAAGGAAAATAAATGTTGGCTTTCTCGAATTTCTGCTGCTAAGTTTGAGCTACAAAAATCACAAATTCTTGATTGATTTTTGTCCCACGTGAAAAACATACCTTTTTAAAAAAACTCCATTGGTATAAAAATTATGTTATTATTGTTTGGACAAAGTAACGCTATTGAGAAATGTATTTTTTAGTATAATAGTTTCGCACGATCAAATTTTTGAAATGTTGGGTTTTGAGAAAATTGCAAGCTGGAGGGAAAAAATGAAGTTGAAGCATCATTGGCTTTCAAGGATTTTTTCCTTCAATTTCCGCTGGCGGGTTCGAGCGGCGGACGTCGAATATTTTTTTTTATCACTGTTCGAACAAAGTACCGCCACTGAAAAATGTATCTTTGTTACAATATTTAATTTTTGAGATTACCGGATATAGCGTTTGAATTCCGGAAATCAAATAGCAGGCTGCGTAAATAAACAGTGACGTTGAAGCTCGTATGGTTGAATCGCAATGAAAATAATTGTTTTTTTTCCAATATTTCCGCTGATAGATTTCAGCTACGAAAATCGCTCGAACATTTTTCTATTTTTCAATTCAGCATAACGAAATCTCAATGTTCAAAATGTAATTTTCAATAACAACAAAAATAAAAAGAATTGAACTGAAATAAATATTATTAATTTTTCTTGCATTTCACAATGCTAATATTCCAGTTGCTATAAACCGTACTATTTTAGTCTCTACTATTGATTTTTCATTAACGTATTTCTCGATATTATTTTTATTTTTAATGGTCTTCCGTTGCATGCCCGATGTTTACCTTAGCCGGCGAAGTAATGAAGCGTGTCGTTTCTGCTCATCACGCGCAGCCACATTTTCTCTCTCTTCAATATTTCCCTCTCGCAGTCACGTGACCAGGGTAAAGTTTATCGCTCAGTGGAGATGCGACGTTGACGACGTCACCGTCGTTTTGACGTCTCACTCTGCAGCCGCGAGTGCGCAGCTTATACGCTTCATCCTCCTTTCTGTCTTTTTCACGTTGCTTTTTTTTTCTTTTTTTTTTCATTTCAAAGTACACCCGCGCAAGGGTTCATCTTTCTTTTTTTTTTTTTTGCCACTCGTGTTTATAATCGTCCGCGGCCGAGAGAACCGAGATTTTCTTCGCGAAGGAAGTGGCGTGTAACCGAGCAGGCCACGGGACTAATTCATTGGGACACAGTTTTTACGGTTGGATAGAACAACAACGAGGATCCTGTGCTTGAAACAGCCAATGAGAGAAAGAGAAGGAGAGAGAGAGAGAAAGAGAGAAAAAGAGCTTGACATCTTTCAAGCCCATCAGAAAAGACCTCACAGACTGCTCACTCCACTATTTTCTCTCTCTCTCTCTTTCTCTCTTTCTCTATCGAGAGAGATCTCCTTCGCTCCTCATCTTCCTTATTTCGTTCCCTCTCGAGAATTTTCGGAGCTCGGCATTCATTGAGACTACAAATTGCTCCATCAATAGGGAATTCCTTTGTAATTTACCGACCGTGTTGAGATCCCGATTTGCCTTCATTTGGAGAGTCTTTGGTATTGAGCTTCTCTGTCCTCATTGCTCAGAGCTGGCTTCGATATTTCAATAATAATTAAAGTTAAAAACAAATACAAGAGTTTCGGAGAAAAGAGCCAAGGAAAAACACGGAAAACGATCCTCTTGGAGCTTAAACAAGACAATTAGGGCCGTCGGTTCACCCTTCTCGATGCGATGATGAAGTCCCTTGAGAAAGAGCAGGATAGAATGAGACGCAGAGAGATCGGAAATAACCGAGGTTTTATCAGACTTTTTTAAGCCAGAATTGTTTTTCGATAAATACACGGTACTTTTAAAACGAAAACTGTATGGATCGACGAAACAAAAAAATGTATACAGAAATATGTTCGATGAAAAATAACTAAAAAACGATGAATAAATATTATTGCAATGTACACGATTCGTTGAAAGGAAATTTCAAATACATGAGTTATATCAAATAAATACAAATATTTGTACGATTCGTTCGAATGAAAATATAAAAAAGTGATATCCGTCGAACAAAAAGCAAATATGATCAGATATGATGAATGCGAAATTATGTGTAACCTCGTTGATAAAATCTGATTAAATAAATCAAATTGATTTAAAAGAAAATAAAAAAAAAACTGCTTATTAAAAAAAGAATATTTATAAACCAATATTTCGAAAGACAAAATTATCCTCGTTGGAAAAAATGTTAACAACGTACAATACGTTTCCAAGAAAATACGACAATATACAGCGGATCCCAAAAATAGATTCCACGGAAAGAAAAACTTTTTCCGTTCGTCGTAAAAGAAAAACGACGAAAAGTGAATGCAAACATTAAGTTGTCAATGCGACGAAAACAATGTACTTCTTCCAGGCGATTCAGGCTATATTCGAAAAGGGAAAAACTCTAAAAGAGGAGTCCCTCCCTGGCTCATGCATTTTTCACAAACAATATTGGAAAATTTAGTCTGAATATTCGCCACTCGATTATTCGAGACACGAGTAGAAACGCGGTTTGCCTCGTTCGCCTTATTTATCGATGCGTATATATACACGGAGCCCACAGCAAAGAATTCCTCGTTGCATTTCCCTTTGCATTTGTTCTCCACTGGTGGAAATACTGGCCTTTCTACACCAACCGATCCAACTCTCCTGCCTGGTTACATTCTTGCATTCTATTTCTTCCGCTTCCGATTATTCTCTCGGTTCAATTCTATCCCTTCGTACCACCTGGATTTGCAAGTCAATGGGGATACCCCGAGAAGTTATCAGCCTATCCATATCTCTGACGTTCTTTTCTCGTGCCAAGAAGAAGAACGAGTATATGTGCTAAAAGACGTGGTGGGGGAAGTCTCGATCGGCAGAGACTTACTTCAGCAACCACCAGACGCAAACTCTCTTCAATGTTTCTCGCCGTCTCTCCGTCTGTCTGTCTGTCTCCCTATCTGTCCGTTTGTCTATCACTTATTCTTACTTCAGCTCGCGCACCGGGACAGAGACTGTGCTCACTCCGTGACACATGTAAAGTCTCCATGTTACAAAGAGGAACGAATAATTCACTCGATAAATCGCTTGATAGCAGACGCGTGGCACCCTAGCTACGAGCCACTCGTCCGGGTCACTTTCACGGCGTGGGGTAGAAAACCCGAACTTCGATTCACCAGGGCCCTCAAAATTTCGCAATTTAATATTCCGAAATTTCAAATTTCGTAAAGCTGATGATAACAAAAGCTGGCACAGTGAACTATGGATTATGTAGAATATTTACAGTCCACTGTGTAAGCTTTTGCTGGTATGACCTTTACGAAATTTGTAGTTTTGGAATATTCAAATTCGGAATTTCGAGCCTTCTGGTCAATCGAAGTTCGGGTTTTCTACGACACCGAACTTTGATCACTTCCTATAAAATCTCCACAAGAGAGTCTCGGTTTTGGAAATTCTGGTTGCTTTTTTTTTTTTTTTTTTTTTTTTTTTTTTTTTTTTTTTTTTTTTTTTTTTTTTTTTTTTTTTTTTTTTTTTTTTTTTTTTTTTTTTTTTTTTAGTACTTAACATCAATTATATTTCTTAACCCAAACCCAAATTTCAAACATCTATTTCATTTTCCAACCCAAGTTTTCGCAATTCTTAAAAATTCGTCTAGCGTTCCGTTTTCAAAATTGTCACCATTCGTAAGAGTGTATGGATTTCTTCTTAATTTTCCGAATGCGCTCGCATAACGTAAAGTTCCAAGGTACTATGGTACTTTATTATGAAAGCGAAAGAACGAAGTGAGAAACGAGGCGAGTATTTTTATTCAATTTGCGATTCGAGCGGTATCTCGCTAATAGGATTAAAATAATTATTCCGGCAATAACGATCGTTGGCCATCGAGTGATTTTTCCTTCGTCTAAATTTCCATAATTTCATTTCAATAATCATAACAATATTGAAGTTAGTGCAATCGAATCACTGAAATTTAATAAATAGAGTACGAGCGCGCGAACGATTTCAAAAGTTCTCGGTAACTCCATCGATTCGTTAATTGATTAAATTCTCCGATGATTATTCGCGCGTGTAAATATGCGTGACACCTGATGGGGAAATAAAATTTATTGCGAGAGCTCATCGTTTGGACCATCTCGAACGTACCGGAATCCAAAATATTATTCATAATTACGAGGAAAAATAATTAGATAATTGCAAATGTAATTGTGAACAAAAATGTATCTACCGATTTATTGCACGATATGAGATCTCATCGAATTCCTGAATTCGTTATTTTATGGTTGAAATTCATAAATGAAAAAGTCCAATTCACTTGCAACAGAAAAAAAAACGAAAACTGTTAGTCCGTCGAGTTCGGAAAGAGTTTTTCGGATTCACACGCGAAATTTATTTCCCGTATATTTCGGGGGTTATAATGGTCGTAATGATGGAGATGTGGGTCGATGGGAAAATGGAATGGAATTATTCGGTTTGTGCTCGGCTAATCGAAGCTTTGGCACACAAGAGTACTTCACATTCGCACCCAATAAAGTGCGCACTCGCACAACCGTAACTGTCATAAGCTCGGTGTCCCATCAGAGAGAGAAAGAGAGAGAGAGAGAGAGAGAGAAAATAATAAAAAGAGAATAAGAGCCAGGGACGAGGAAGCGCCAGGAACGTGGGCCAAAACTGCCCAATATATTCGTGTACCTCTCATTCGAGGCGCTATCTCGTTATCATATCGACCACGAAATATCACGCATTTCTGGCTTGTGTATCGGGCACTTCTCTCGAAATACAATTTACGGTATTTCGAACGGAGAGGCGACCGGTACAACGAGAGATAAAGCGAGACAGGGGTGGGGGATGCGGAGAAAAAGAGAGATTTAAAGAGCACCCCAAAGTATCAACCTCGCGGGTCATTGTTCTCCCTGACTCGTAGCTCAGATAATTAAATATTCCATAAAATTGTATATGTAATATAAATTTGTATGTAACACATTATATATAATGTGTTCATGGAATTATTATAACAGGAATCGTACACAATGTAACTGTAATAAAATTGCCCTACATGTTGTGAAAAGTAATTTTATTAAATGTAATGCAATGTTTTTTATGATATGTATTGTATACGAGTATATAAACTGCTACATAAGTTTATGGAGAAATCAGAGCAGTCCAAAAAGTCTAGAAAATATTTTTTACTGTTGATACATTTTTTAATATTTATATTTTTATTCATTTTTTTAAATTAACTCTTTCATATTTATATACTTTAATTTTGTTACGTATACTTTTTACTTTACATTTACATATTTATACTTGTTTCGTTTACCTTTATGCATAAAAATAAAAATGTTTTTCTTTTTAATTGAACATAAATGATTGATTTTTCAAAAATTACATTTTTATCAATACCCAATTGGGTTTATTTTTCAAACTTTTTAGCTTATTTTATAAATTGATCTTTATACTAAAAATAAATGATTTAATTGTAATCAATATTATATATATATATTATGATAAATATTGTTAAAGTATTTTAAAAAACAAATGATTTAAATGGTGAAAAACAATTTTTTATTGAAATGTAAGTCAGTTGATGTCGATATATTTGTATATGTACATTTCGTGAGAACCGACGAGCGTCCATGAGCGTTTTTTTTTTTTCAACGAGATCCGCTGAAAACCGAGGCTCGTTAAACAAATCACGAGTAATTATATGCGCGAGTGCACGCGGCTGTAAAGCCTCTGGCGATCGAGGGAGCCAGCGTACACGAACCCGAGCCGCCGATAGGAGAATACCGTCACTGCCAAGAGTTGCGAAATTGCAATCGTATCAATGACAGGTACTTAGCGTGAATTAGCAATGGCGTGACCGACAATAAGGCGCTCGTGCGTGTTCATTTCCGCGGGTGTAACAAAAGGGACGTGTGCTCGGACGGTAACGATTACGCGTACAGCGCGTAGGATATGAGCGAACGGTACGGAATGAGAGTATTTTGTGTGCGTACCGGCGCGTTCCGCGTGCTCATTAATGGGCGTGAGCGGGGTCAGTACCTGCGGCGAATGTATAATGCCACGGTGAACGCGACAGTCGCGATGCGGTGGCTTTATTGCGGCGCCACGATTAATTCGACGCCCCGAGATCTTTTCTCGTTGCATTCAACTGGTACAATTCGACGAGTGAAATTCGCGTTGTTCGAGAACAACGAAAATCATTTTTTTTTTTATCTTTCCGAATGGAATTCATTTTTGGAGCTTTTTTAATCAAACCGATTTTTGGTAAACCGTTGCTGCGAAAAAAAAAACATTGTTTTTTAAATATTTATTTTAACGATTTTTGGTAAACCCTTGTTGCGAAAATAAATAAAAACATATTTTTTAATATTCATTTTATCGATTTTTGGTAAACCCTTGTTGTGAAAATAAAAAAAAAAACTTTTTTTTTTAATATTTATTTTGTGGTTTACAAGAAAAATAGGAGAAATAATTTTGGATGATTATTAAAATAAAAAAGCGAAAAAAAAATTGTTTCTGTTCTAATAATGTAAATTTAAACTTTATGCAACTTGGACAATTGACTCGAGCTATTTTTCCATGCAATTCCCAGTAATTGTTGGCTATCCACTACGGAAAAGTATGTAGGTTGAAAATGAGATAATTTTCTTTCTCTAGTTAGCAGCTATCGATGAATGAGGTTCAAGTTTGCATAACTTTAACGTTATTCATTGAAAACAATACATGTTCAACCTACGTACGTATCCAAAGTGAATAATCGACGATTGTTTGAAATTGCATAGTATTTGACATTCGTTGAAATTCAACGAATTATTTGTTTCCCATTTCTTTTTTTGTTCATTATTGTCCAAAACATTATTTCTTTTTCCTTAAACTTATAAATTGTTTATCGGAAAACAAAAAGATGTTTTTGTAACTTTCACAACCCGAATCGGTTCAGGAGAAAATTGAGAAATGTACCAAAATCGTTTTGTTTTTTACTTCGAGTGATGATAATAGCAATGGTACCATTGAAATTGCACAATAATAATAATGTGTATATCTAACGTTTATTTACACGCCGTTGAACCAACCGATGCTTACGACTGCGTTTGATTGATTTTCACGGGATTCCTTGAGCTCGTGCCACGGACAAGCGATCCTTATAAACCCCTCGAAGCTTTATACTTCGTACGGCCCGAAACAAGCAGACAACACGGTCCTGGGATCCCAATTTCTAAGCAAAGTTTAGTCGTGCCGGCGCCGGTGCAGGGCAGGTCTATGATTTATTAGTCTGCTCTCGCGCGCGCACCCTGTCTCGACTTCTCCTCCAGAAGCGAAGTAACTGCTGGAGTGCGCTCTCATTCTTTCACTCATGTATCTCGTGCGTGTAATAACTTTTGTTTCCTTTTCGTTTCGACTTCAAGATACGTGGAGGCTTGAAAAAAAAAAAAAACGAAACTTTTTCGAAAGATTTTGAAAGCTTTTTTTCGATCTATCCCGAAGGCGTGCTTATAAAATATAAAATTCAAAACTGGTTTTTGAACAAGTTTTATTTTACAATGAAACTTATTTTTTCATTTTTTTAAATTTCATTTTATGTCTTTATTTTTGTCATTTTTAAAAAACCCTTTCAGCGATCCTTACAAACGCAAAAACCTTTTTTGAATAATCATGAACATGAGAAAATGATCAAATGAAAAAAGAAGATTCGTTGCATTACAATTGTCCAAGTTTTGACAATACTAAAAGAGATAAATAAATAAAAGTGTTAGTTTTCCCTCGAAAATTAAAAAACATTACAGACCGTACACAACGTTGTTTTTCGTGTCTGTACGTGCATTTATGTACATTGGGATATACGTAGAGTGTACGTGTAAGTAATATCCATGCATAGGGTCCCCTCGCTCCCCAGGGTATTCGCATACCACACGTAGCTTCGTTTTACATCCTCATCGAATCAACGGGTTTAAAATCCTACCCACGGACAATTCCGTATCCACACATATATACAGGCTGAGTGAAAAATATTGCACACCTCCCCTCGATGCCTCCATTACATTTCCATAGTGGTGAAAAAAAAAAAAGAAAAGCTCGTGGTGATAAAATGAAACAAAAATGTCATTGCAGATGCAGTGCCTCGTCGGCAATTTTATCTCCATGGCTCCATTAATCGTTTCGTAATTGAGGGATATTTTTTTTTTCTACCTTTTATCTTTGGCGAGGGCTGTACGTATGTCACGATCAGGATTGGATGTGCCCACATCGTTTCGTCTTATTCGATATTTCTTCCTGGTCTTTCGATTGCTAACCATTTTTGCTCACAATTTCTTTCCTCCTCTTCTGTCTCTCTATCGATGCATTAATATCCCTCTCTGTACCTATCAATCTTTCTCTTTCTCTCTTCATCTTCGTCCGTCTCTCTTTTTTTTTCTCCCTTTTTTTTTCTCTCGCTGTCTTTCTCACGGTTATTACAGTGTCGTTGTTCGTTCGAGGAGGGAACGCTCCGCGGTCCGAGAGGTCTTCATCTGGAGCTGGTCTCGATGAGATCGCGTTGAGATCAGACCTTCGAAAACCAGTCTGGCCGATTCTTGGCCGCGGTGCAAGAAACCACGAAGTGTCCATCTTTCTCTCGTCTTCCTGTACCGAGATATTGTTCTGTATTTATGTGTATATACAGGGTGTCCCAGCTAAGAATGTCATCCCTGAAAGGGGAGGTAGGGGGTGAAATTCTAAGACGATTGATATAAGCATGTATGGGTCCCAGATGAATCCCTGAATTGTTATTAATTTTTTACGGCAACC
>JAPYZJ010008325.1:0-15152 GCA_030522765.1 Ophioninae sp. B BG-2022a
TGTTTAAAATCAAGGATTCAAAAATCAAACCATCGAACCCAAACAAACCCAAAGAAATTTCGTGCTTTTGCTGGCATTTAGGCATTTAGAAAAATTTGTCATTTTCTAAAGGTCATGCCAGCAATAGCACGAAATTTCTTTGGGTTTGTTTGGGTTCGTTAGTTCGATTATAAAACTCTTGATTTTAAACAAACCCAAACAGACCCAAAAAATTTACAAAATTTGTAGTTTCGAATATTCAAATTCGGGATTTTGAGCCTTCTGGTCGATCGAAGTTCGGGTTTTTTATCCCCCCCCCCCCTCCTCCCCCCCGCCCGATAATTATTTGACGTACCATATATCCGCGCAGCTGATGAGCCAGTCTCGTGTGATTGGATTGTTCCGCGAGATCGGCAGGTGTCAGTTCGGCGACGTTTCTTATATCGCAGGCTACGTCGCCACCTGGACATTCCAATAATTGCCACGCGAGCTTTTCCAGACCAAAGCGTGCAGCGAAATGCAGCAACGTTGGATACTCCTCCGAACCTGGCCAATCAAAATTTATTCTCTTTCAATAAATCATTAAAAAAAAAAAAAAAAAAAAAAAAAAATCATCGACCTTTGACAAAAAAAAAAAAATTGACTCTTCCTCGTATTTCTTACCGATCAATTACCCTTTTTGATTAGCGGTGTAAAAAATAAAAACTACATCATCCACTGTTTGGGTTTGTTTGGGCTTGCTTGGGTTTGTTTGGGTTTGTTTGGGTTACATAAGGGACGTGGCAAGGATAGAAAAGTCTATCTTACTTGTCTGATTTCGTTGCAAAGGCGTACCACCACTCGGAGTCGACAAGAGATCGAATCTGGGTGGCAAGTTCTTCTGGAATGCATTCACCATCCAATTGTCCAATTGCTCTCGATCTCCCGGATTGAAACCAAAAGTCTGGATGAACCACGGAGAACAATATTTTATTCGTGCTTAGAACTAATAAAATCAATTATCCGAATCGTTTATCGATTTTATATATTTACGTTTAAGTCCTCGATATCCAATAACAATTATTTCAAACGATGTGATTTTGAAGATATATTTTCATGAATTATTCATAATATTACAATTAGGTATTAACTGCTTATCATGATGAAAGTAATTCATCAAATTCCTATCGTTATAATTACATAAATTGCATTATTATAATATACATTATATTAATTAATGATATTATTATTTATCTTTGCAATTGGTTCATTATTGGCTAATTATTTGGCTTTGTCATTGTCTAATTGTCAGCTAATTCATTATAAATAATAAATGAAGTTACTTCTTAACTTAATAATTAATTAATTGAGTTACTTTTTTAATTTAATTATTTAGAAATAATTAATAATAGTAACGATTAATAGTAATTAGAAATGATTTAATTGTAATCTAATTTCTTAGCAATTAAAATGGCTAATTGTAGGCTAGTTATTAATACAAATACGTGACGATTGGTAACTTGACTTCTTTTTTTTTTTTTTTTTTTTTTTTTTTTTTTTTTTTTTTTTTTTTTTTTTTTTTTTTTTTTTTTTTTTTTTTTTTTCTTTTTTTTTAATATCACTACTTTTTGATTTCCTAAGAATGGAACGAAGAAAAAAAAAAAAAAAAAAAAGGGGTTGGTCACCTGACACATAAACTCGAGTGGATTGTCGTGAGCTCTGAGAATCTGATCGAGTTCTCTCAATCTGCTCTCGCACTTGATCTGTTTCACACCCTGTGGACATCCATTGATTATGACTCGAACTCCAACGAGCATCGAGACCTCGAGACATCGGTCCGGTATGGCAAATTGGAGAACATAGGGATTCCTCTTTTTAACGTGAGCGATCTCTATAGCCTCTCCGCATCGATCGACTATAACCATCACGCTATCCTCGCTTCTCAGAGGCTCGTTCAGAATGACCAAAACTCGATTCTGTCCCTGTGAAATTTCATGATTTTCGATTTATTCAAATTTACCGAGAAATATTCGATTTCTGGAAAATTCATTTTTTTTTTTTTTCGAAATTTCTTTATGTAATTAATTTGGATTAATCAATTATAATTAATTTAATTAGACTTATCGCTTGAATGATTCGTTAAAATTTTGAATAAATGAAGAATAAAAATGAAGAATAAAAATCGAGACGTCTTTTTCGTTGTCTTTAAAATCGAAGGAGTTCTCGCGGTACGCGCCACTTTCGATTTATTAAAATTCATAGTGGGTTGGGAAGAACGGTAATGTCTAACCGTTTGTGAATTTTCAAGAAGCTATACCGTTTCAAGCGACTTTTCTCGTAGTGATAAGCGTTACGATGTATCAGTTCTGCAAGAAGAGTTTTGTACATTTTAGTGGAATTATTTGTACCGAAAAACTCGTTTTGTTTGGGTTTGTTTGGGTTTTATTTTATCGAAAAGAATTTCAATATACCGAAAAACTCATTTTGTTTGGGTTTCATTAAATCTAAAAGAATTTCAATATACCAAAAAACTCATTTTGTTTGGCTTTCATTAAATCAAAAGAAATTTCAATGTATTTTCCACGAACCATTTTGACTTTTTGTCGGGTGTACCGAAAAACTCGTGTTGTTTGGGTTTGTTTGGGTTTCATCGAAAGGATGAAATTTGGGTTTAATCGAAAGTATGAAATTTGGGTTTAATCGAAAGTATGAAATTTGGGTTTAATCAAAAGTAATTTCAATCTACCGAAAAACTCATTTTGTTTCGGTTTCATGAAATCAAAAGAAATTTCAATGTATTTTCCACGATCCATTTTGACTTTTTGTCGGGTGTACCGAAAAACTCGTGTTGTTTGGGTTTCATTTTATCGAAAAGAATTTCAATATACCAAAAAACTCATTTTGTTTGGGTTTCATTAAATCTAAAAGAACTTCAATATACCAAAAAACTCATTTTGTTTGGGTTTCATTAAATCAAAATGAATTTAAATGTATTTTCCACGAACCATTTTGACTTTTTGTCGGGTGTACCAAAAAACTCGTGTTGTTTGGGTTTCATTTTATCGAAAAGAATTTCAATATACCAAAAAACTCATTTTGTTTGGGTTTCATTAAATCTAAAAGAATTTCAATATACCAAAAAACTCATTTTGTTTGGGTTTCATTAAATCAAAATGAATTTAAATGTATTTTCCACGAACCATTTTGACTTTTTTCGGGTGTACCGAAAAAGTTGTTTTGTCGTTTCGTAATGCAGTGGCCGGAGTCGTGCCGAGAATGGCAATGGCTGCGCCTAAAAATTCACCAACGAAAGTTTCGTCTTGATCCTTAACGAAAAATTTTCTCCAGAGGGCGTAATTGGTGAGGGCCGATCGATGATTTTCGGTCAAATTAGCGTCGTTAACGCCGAGCATCATCGCGAGTACTCGCTCCGGTGACAATTGTCTCGAGAGATTGGCGGCTTGTTCGGGCCTCTTGTTTACTCTTTCGAGCAAACCCGGACAAACCACGATTATTTGGAGTCTCGCTTTTCCGATTCTCTCTTGTATCGACGGGCTCGCCGATGTGCAATCCTCGACGGGAACGTTCCGAACGCGAAACGGTGGTCGTCCCTGTTGTCGACTTATTTGCTCGAAACATGCCGTCAAATAATCAACCCATAACGCCGACGTTTCGCTATCCTTGCTCGACACGAAAACCACGTCCTCACGATCCTCGTTCGTTACAGCGTTCGTGCCCGATTCAAGCTTCGATAGTGTCCCAGCTGTTCGACCCCGAGACCCTGCGAACATCCGTTTCAAATTTTTTTTTTTTTTTTCATTACCCAATTTTACCTTTCAGAAATTCTTCAAAATCCCAGTTCATGAGAAACCGTGATATCGATCATTTTCTATTTCATTTTTTTTTTTTGTCCAATTTTTCAAAAGTTTTTTTTTAATATAATATTAAAAAGTTATATTTTTTAATTTTTATTATTTTATAATTGTATAAATATATTATTTTATAATTATATGAATATTTTATATATTTTATAATATATAATTATATTTATTAAAAAATATATTTTTTTAATGAATTTTTTTTTTATTATAATGAAATATTTTTGAAATTTTTTTTTCCAAAAAGAAATGTTCCAATAACTTTCAAAAGCAAAAAGAATTTCTACCGGAGAAAACAACGAAACAGGGAGATTATTCGATCGCTGATAAATCGTTTGTATCAGCAAGACGTTCGAGCTGTATAAACAAATACAAAATATCAGTAGGTTATGATAGGCAATCGAACATTCCGGTAGGAATTCTCGATGGAAGTATTTTTTTTTTTTCTATATTAAATATTTCTAAATATTATAATTTATTTTACAAAAAAGAATTGATAAATTCTTTTGTATATAAAATATTTTGTATATTATATAATAATACAAAAAAAAACAAAAAAGATATGTAAAAATCAATTCCCAAAAAAAAAAGAAACGTTTCCAAGATTAATTAGCATTCCCTCGTTTGGTTACCTCGTAACGATTAATGTCTCCGATTCACGGAAGAATAAAACATATTCATGGGTAAACGTGATTTAATTCATGATTTAAAAAGTTACAACGAACAATACGAATATGCTGATCGATTGGGGGTTAAAAAAAAAAAGTCGAAAATTCCGAATGCAACTGACACAGTAACACGAATAGAATTTGGGTTCCCCGAAAATAGCATTATTTTTCAAAAGCTCCATGAGTTGCATCTTTAATCGAGCCCTTCCTCACCATGGAACGAAAAAAAAAAAAGAAAAATAAAATATAGACTTTGTCGAAGTTGTCGAGTCCGTCAACCGAGTTCTTTTTTATTTATTTATTTTTTATTGATTTTTTTTATGCCTTTTTGGTTTTCTTTCCTCTTCCGTCCCAACATCGTCGTTGCCGGGCTAAAAGCCACGAGCCCGGACTAACGAGAGGTGATCGGGGCGGACGTGCCACACCCGTGGATCACCGCAGGATAATTGAAGCGAGCGATGGCCTCGTAGAAAAAAAAAAAAAAGGGACGGCTTTCGTCTAACTACGGTTTATTCTGAAGCACGCATCTTCGTGGATGTCATCAAGGTACGCGTTTCAGACTAAACTGGGTCACCGAAGGTAAAACGTGGATTGGAGGAGCGGCCGCGAACTAAATTCTAAATTAATCGTCTCGTTAATCGTAATAATGAAAAAAAAAAGAAAATTCGTTTTAAAAAAATGAAACTCGTGAAGAATAAAATTAGATAGGCTGTTTCTGTTATATAATTAAGTAGGTTAATTGTTCTTAATTGATTTGGTAAAATTAATTGAGGAAACTAATTAATTAAATAAATTGAGAAAATTAATTACTTAAATTGATTGAGAAAATGAATTAATTAAATTAATTGAGAAAATGAATTAATGAAATTAATTGAGAAAATGAATTAATTAAATTAATTGATCATCTCAATTGACTAGGACAAACTTTGAACGTATTTTATTTCGATAGTGCCTTTTTTCAAAACGGTATACACGAATCCTTAATTTTTAGTTGAAGAATTGATAGGCAATTATTTATAAGCTTTTTTCTTCGCTTTAAACGATACGATTTTGAAATTTTCCATAATTGTAATAATAATAATTATTATTATGAGTTTAATGTGATTGATAGTGAGATTAATGAGATTATAGACAGAGATAAAGAATTTTCTTTTTTTTTTTTTTTTATTATTGCGAATGCTTCTGTGAACTCGTTTTTGGATTAGTCACTTTTTTAAAGACTGTTTATTTAAGCTGAGTCCATTAGAATCTTGTCGTCCATTAAAACGTCACTTATTTCTTAAACATTGTAATTCAGGATGGCACTTTTGTCCCTGTCAGTTATTGAGTCAGCTGGCACGTGATTCATTCCTGTAGATATCATAAATTCGTCCACCAAAGTTTCGCGAATGTTACACGTTGAAACCGGAAAAAAAAAAATCGAAGAAAATCTAATGGACGAAATCGTACCGGGTGAGAAGAACGAGAATGGGAATTCCCGGAGCAATGTTTGTGCGATGTGGAATTAAACATTCGCGGGCACTCGAGATAATTAAAAAATCATTTGAGCTAAATACATCGCGCAGCTTCGTATCGTCATCGTATATCGATCGCTGACAAATATAAAGGCCCTAGTAATACGATCTCTCGTGTGAACTGACGAGTTCCGTGTAACCTTTGTAAACCGTGAATAATTTTTTATTTAAGTCACGTTGTTTTTTTACTTTTTTTTTGGGGGATTTTTTTTTTTGGGTTTTAGCAGGAAAACATATTTATTTTGTTTTGGAATAAATAATAGTGGTCATTTTAAATATACTAACGAATTCAGTTACTTAAAAGTTGTGTTAAAATAGTCAAAAATACATTTTGCAAAGATAATTAATTTTTTTGGTAAACCTATTAATAATGTTTTGTGGCTAATTAGTATTAATTTGAAAAGAAATTTTGAGAGTTCAAAGATAACAGTTTGAAGTACGTTCATTTTGAAAAATATTTGACTAATTTCTAAACTAAACTTCATTAAAGAATAAATTTAATTTAAACATTCATTCAAATTTAAGTTTAAAAAAAAGATCATCAACATTTTTTACTTTCGTGCAATTTTCTACTCTTAAGAGCATAAGATTAAAAAAATTTCTTTCCATAATAAGTATTGTAAAAATGAGATGAAAGATTCAAGATTTTTTCCTGTAAAAAAATTCAATTATATAAAATAGCTTCGAATATTTTGATCGAACGCGTGCGAATGATTTTTCGAAAAAATTTGAAAATTAGCAGAAAACACCTTCTTGTGTGGTCTTAGATCTAAAAATAAAAATAAAATAAGTAGTCAGAGGCGGATGGGGGATCTGCCGGAAAGGCCAAAAATGCTTCATATACATTCTCGGATGTCAAAAAAGTACATACAGGCTACAGTTTTGCTTCTCGAAAGGAGCACGTTTATTTATTCGTTCTCCTCGAGATCCCCTGAGATCCACTGAGACATATATCCTCCATGTATATAAATATATGTGGTTTATTCACGGGGTGGCAAATCGAGGATAAAGAGAGAGGAAACATTTATTTAGTTACTCTTTTCATCTGGTTCCTTTCAGTAGAGAATTTTTCATTGCTCTCGTTATATGGTATTAATAATTGGGGTCGACGAATTTGTTGCGGAAATAATTTAACGATGTGTTATTAATGATATTCAATTATTAATTAAATAATTATTCGAGACATAATTGATTATTTCTTGAATAATTATTTTCCATCTAATAATTTCTCAAGAAATAATCTTTTTGTATTTGTTTGGGTTTCGGTATTTTTTGACCAGTAAAAAGATCATTTTTTTCTAAAAAAAAAAAAAAATACAAAACTTTCGCAATTGTCAAACTGTTTTTCAAAATTAATAAAAAAAAAAGCACGAAAGAAATTATATTAAAAAAAATATAGAATAATTAATGTTGAACCAAATATATTATTTATCAAGAAGAATATTAATACAAAAATATCATTTGTTGCTAGTTACATTATTTGTAGAAGTATCGATTTTTCGAAATTATTTTCGAAAATTGGAATATTGGGAATCGCGAAGTATTGGGATTGAAATAAAATAACAGTTTTGCCCGGGATTGTACTGGCGATCGTTAAGAAGCTTGGAGATAACGATAGCGCGTGGCAAATGAAAAGAAGGAGACAACAAAAGCGCCGTTGTTGGACGTGAATCTCTCGGCAAGTCTTGCGTGCGGAAAACTGTCGGTAATTCAGAAAAAAAAAAAAGAATGACGATACCGTGAAGCAAGACGACCCAGGGTCAATCTTATTGTAGAAAAATCATGTTTTTTTTTTCTCTGATAACAAACGGAACGTGAGACCGCGATAGGGTCATGGAATTTTTTTATATATCCTACAATTTCGAAGAAACGCCTAAAGGGTAATAATCACTTCCGTATTTTTTATTCTATTGAGAATTATCAAATTCATTTTTTATCAATCTTTTTTTTTTTAATAAAATTTTCAAATAATCAAAACCTATATAATAATCAAATTAAATCGATATTTTTTCGTTTAGAAAAAATAATTAAAAACACATTTTTATTTTAAAAAATTAAAAACTTATTTTAAAAAATACAAACTCGAAATCCATATCAATCACATTTGAAAAAAAATCAATTCCAGAAAAATAAATCGTATTATCAAAATAAAACCGTCGTTTCCAAAATGTCCCAAAAACGACGTGATTCGAGTTCCCATCTCTGCGTGCCGAAAAACCCCAGTACGAAAAAAAAAACAAATGCCGAAAACCCTCCAAAAAAAAAAAAAAAAATCGAGACTCACGATTCCTGACTCCGGAAAGATCGAGGAAATCTGGTCGATGTCGTCTTCTCGATCGTGGCGTTCCCATGCACTCCGCGATCATTTTTCCACCCGAGTCTAATAATGTTTTTCTTGCAAATCGCAACTGATAAGCTTCAACCCAATAGGCACCGATTCAACCAACGAAGATGGCCAAAAAACTTCTGTGCCATTTCCGGTTAAACGAAAAAACCGAATTTAATAAAAATTAAAAACAAAATTAAAAAAAAAAAAATTTTTTAATTAAGAACAAAATTTTAAAAAAATTAAAAACAAAATTAAAAAAAAATTTAAAACAAAATTTAAAAAAATAAAAAACAAAATTTAAAAAAAAATTTTAAAAAAATGAAAAAACAAATAAAGCACGAAAAACTCGTTTGTTCCGGGATCAGGATCGAAATTAAATGTCCGACAGCGAAGTTACGACTGTCACCTTTCTTCAACGTTAAAAATATCTTCTCCGAGGTTTCCCCCAACCCCTGGTTCTCCCCCTCCCCTCGTCCTCCAAGAATCATTTTTTCTCTCTCTTCCTTTCTTGAGCTCGGGGGCGCCAATGTATGGATGGAAGTAACGGCCATTCCCCATTGTTTCGAATTAGGTTCGATGTCCATAAAACTTGATGATAATCGTGAGGCGTCCAGTAATACTCGAATAAACGCACACAGCCGCATCGTCAAACGTGCGCGTGCGTAAAAAAAAATACACCGTAAATTACGTGCCTAGAATTTAAAAAAACCAAAAAAAAAAAAAAAAAAACGAATCTCGGCGACACACGGATTCACCGACGACGCCGAATCAACAAAACGAACGATCTACGACTGCTCGTGGTACTCGACGCCCCGAGAATCCTCCAAAAAGGCCTCGAAACTTTCGTCCTTTAAATCGCACTTGCGCCCTTTTGTCTCTCGGCGTTTTTTGAACGACTCGATTATCGTGCACACAAATCATCGCCCATGCATATATTCATGCTCGAAGTGTGCACATACATTACGCTCGAATGCGTTCTCCAACCGCACGTACGTCGGTTTCGACACACGTCTCTCGACCCCCCCCCCCCCCCCCCCCCCCCCCCCCCCCCCCCCCCCCCCCCCCCCCCCCCCCCCCCCCCCACCATTTTCCTTCCCTTCTTCCTTTTCGCGTCGAGCATCTCCGAGGAATTATCCCGTGCCTGATGCTCCATGCGAGAATTCCTCAAACCCCGTCCTGACTCGCTAATGCGGCAAGAAATGCTACTTCCAGGCGATAATTATATCCTCCGAGTATGGGAGACGTACACACTCGTACAGATACTCCCACAAACCCAAACACACGAAAGTGTACAACAGCAAAAATACGTCGAAAAAAAATTACGAAAATAAAAAGGAACGAAAGTTTTTTTTTTTTTAATCTTGTTGTTTTTTTGTTGTTGTTTTTTTTTTTAATTTTTTCGCTAAACGGCTACTGCATTATTTATCAAAGTCCAGTATGCCATTTTGTGCTTAGTTGCAAAAATCGTCAAAAGACAGGTTTTTTTAATGGCTAGAAAACAGAAAATTGCAAAAATAATAAAAACGAGAAATTAAATAATAATAAGTAAACTATGTATTTATAACTATATGTATGATTTATTTATTTATTTTATATAAATATATTAATAAAAATAATTAATAAATACAAGTTATACAAACGAAAGAATAAATGAAATAATAATTCATAATAATAATAATAAATCAAACAAATAATCGAAGACAGATTTTTCTAATGGCTACAAATAACAAAATAGCAAAAATAATAAAAACGTAAAAATCAATAATAAGTAAACTATGCATTTACAACTGTATATATTTTATTTACTTATTTACTTATTTTATACAAATATATTAATAAAAATAATAAATAAATGAAAGATATAAAAACGAAAGAATCAATAAAATAATAAATAATCATAATAAATAATAATAATAATAAGTAAAATAAATAATTGAAACCAGAAAAAGGAAGATGTTTCGAATCAATAATAATTACCGAAATACGCGATGCTCCTCTCGGCGTAACGATTCTCTTCTCTCATCCTCATCGTGACGAGGGAAAAGGAAAAAGACGGTACCGAAGAGACAACGCACCCTACACTGAAGAGGTCGAAATCTTGCGAATCGACGTGGCGACTAAAACTTCTCCGGCGGTTCTTTCCTCCAACGAGGTTATGGCAATTCGAAAGAAATTTCTCTCTCTCTCTCTCTCTCTCTCTCTCTCTCTCCCTCTCTATCTTTCTCTTCGTAACTGTCTTTTAGTTGGGTATTTCTAGGAACGTTGATCAAGTTTTACTCGGTAAAACAGGGATGGTGTCAATAATTACGAAAGATTGTAGCAAAGAAGAAAAAAAAGAGATTCTTTCTTATCCCTTTCGATTCGTTCTCTGAACATCGTTTCCAATTGAGTCGCAATGAGAGACGATTAAACAGCGGGTGACATAGAACTGCGCGCGCACCGTTTCTTCTTTATTCGCTTCGAATCGTCAAATCAACCGTCGATTTTCCGTCAATTTTAAGATCGAAAAAAAAACAAAAAAAAGAACAAAAAAATAATAAAAAACAGTATTCGAAATATCACTTGTCTTTCAAAAGACATAAAACTGCGCGCGCACCGTTACGTTCCTTCTTTATTCGTTTCGAATGGAATTTTGATTAAACGATCGAAAAAAAAACAAAAAAAAAAAACAAAAAAAAACAATATTCGATATATCACTTGCGAAACGGTTACAAGTCTCACGAAAAAAACCGTAAAATCACTCTCGTCGAATTCGCCGATTTAAAATCGTGCAATCGCTACGACGATTTTTCGTTATCGATAAAATTTGAAAATTTCGTATTCTCGATTTTGCGTAAGCGTCCACGCGACGTACGATGCGCGGAATGAGCATTTCTCTCTCTTCGTCGTTGATGCTTCCGAACGCATGGATGTCTCGATGTTGCGCGCGCATCCACGACTAAAATCGTCCTCGCCGTTTGAAGCGAAACGCAGATGAGATTTTTCGTGTGTGGTAGGGCTTTGCTCTCCGCGCCGAGTTCCCTTACCGACTAAACTTACGAGATTCGTGCTTTGACACAACCTCGAGCATTGCTAGTCTCTCGTTCCTTGTTCTTCTTTGGGCGTCCTTTTCTCCCTCTTTTTTCTACACCCCCCCCCCTCTGTTCCACCTCCTCCTTTCAATCTCGCAGTCTCGGCGATTACTGTGCTCGTAGATTTTTTTTTACTTAGCCAGATCTGTCTGCTTTAACTTGTCCCTAATTCGCGTTATCACTGTTTATTTATTCCCTATTTTAGCTTAATTTTCTTTGGGTCTGTTTGGGTTGGTTTTTGAGATTTTTGGGATTTTAAGCCTCTCTCGTTCTTCTGGTGGCCAGATCTGTCTGGTTTTACTTATCCCTAACTCGCGTTATCACTGTTTATTTATTCCCTATTTTGGCTTAATTTTCTTTGGGTCTGTTTGGGTTGGTTTTTGAGATTTTTGGGATTTTAAGCCTCTCTCGTTCTTCCAGTGGTCAAAGTACGTTATTGCTATTTGTTTCTTTTTTTTTTTTTTTTTTTTTTTTTTTTTATTTTTTTTTTTTTTTTTTTTTTTTTTTTTTTTTTTTTTTGTTTTGTTTTTTTTTTTTTTTTTTTTATGTATTTAATTTTTCTCATTTTCATCTTTTTTGATTATTTATCATCTATTACGATTTTCTTTAAATAGATATCAATGATTATTATGGTTTGTTTGGGTTTGTTTGGGTTATAAAACAATATTTGATACCCCAAATTTGGGATTCCAAATATTTGGGATATCCCAAAAATTCGGGATAAATTGGGGATTCGATATTTCAAATTCGGGATATTTGTTTAACAGATATCAATGATTATTATGGTTTGTTCGGGTTTGTTTGGGATATCAAACAATATTTGGATATCCCAAATTTGGGATTCCAAATATTTGGATATCCCAAATTTGGGATTTCAAATATTTGGGATATCCCAAAAATTTGGGATAAATTGGGGATTCGATATTCCAAATTCGGGATATTTGTTTAATAGATATCAATGATTATTATGGTTTGCGTTTGTTTGGGTTTGTTTTATTATAAAATTAAGTAATTCTGATATTAAATTGTGGTTAAATTGTACCTTTGCCCGAAAGCCAGACAGGGCCATAATAAACGCTATCATCATCATTATCATCGTTATCATCAACATCATCATCGTCTGCTTCTCTTCCTTTTTTTTCCTTCCTCTTCCCTCTCTCTCTCTCTCTCTCGCGAGGTCTGCTTTTTTCTGAAGAGACGAGATCAAGACTCGTCGTATGTATCATCCTCCACCTTCTTCTCTAATGTCCGCCTTCAGAGTGAGTCTCGATCCATATATCCTCCGGCCTAAAAGCTCTCGAAACGCCGTCTGCGCAGTCACTGTAATATACGCAAGGCTAATGACCACTTACACCCCTGCGAGAATCGCGGCCGAAACGAATCGTGACCATGTGACTCTTGGCCCAATCTTCTGTGGTTGAAGACACAAGTGCTCGGAGATGATCTCCGTCATTGGAAAAAAATTGTGACAAAGCGCTCACCGACTTGGACTTTCGTTCAGCCAATTGCCAAAAAGAAGAAAAAAAATTTGAGCGACGAATAGCGTGGGTTTCGTAAAGTTGAATTTTTCTGAGTTATTCTTATTCGTTTTATCAATTCTTTTTATTAATGAGAATAGATAATTATAAAATTAATTATTCATATTAATAAATAAATAACTAAAAAATTAATTATTCTTATTAATTAATAAATAACTAAAGAATTAATTATTCTTATTCTATGAATAATAATTCAATCATTATTTTCGGAATTATTTCACGTTTGGTTTAACAGTATCGTTGGAAATTGTAGATTTGAAAAAGTATTGAAAAAAGAAATCACGTGATTAATAATATACATATATAAAATTATTCATTATTTTTTCAGAGATTATTCAAGTATTTTAAATGCTATTTCAAATCGTCCCCACTCAGCACAAACGTAAGCAAAAAAATATTCAAAAAAGATATGTCTAGAGTCCTGTGCAAACAGACGATCCAATCCAAACCTGAGGGAACATCCTTATTTTTTTTCTGATAAAGGCTATCTTTTCAGGGACATTCCAGAGATTAATTATTATTTCAAAGGACCAGTTTCATTTTATTGGTTATACTGAGAATATTTGATGTCTGTGTTTGGGTTAAGGTTACAATTCTTACGGTTTTGAAAATTGGTATCAAGGGTTGGGGGTAAAAAATGAACGAATATCGAAGTCGCTATAAATAGTGCGAATACTTGATGTCTCGTCGGGAATAAAGGCCAGAGTTGTGAACGGATTGATCTTCGGCTCTACACGCGAGCTTAACGTAGAAATTGGTGCTGTCCAATTAGGAAATTGCCGAGGGAGAGAGGGAGAGAAAAAGAGAGAGAGAGAGAGAGAAAAAGAAAGAGAGAGAGAGAGATTTGATTGATTTTGATTTGATTATATTTAATATGCCCTAGCAAGCTATGGGACAAAAAAGAGAAAAACAGCAACACGGTGAAGATACAGAAAAGAGTAAACAAAAAAGACTACTCAATACTAAACTTAAACCTGAGAGTACAAAAAATTCGAAATAAAATTAAACCAAAAATTAAACTTAGCAGGTTTGCAAACAATGAAAAATAAAAAATAATACAGTGGAATAGAATAAATAAGTACAGACCACGCGCACAAATACACCAGAAAATCCGAGAGAGAGAGAGAGAGAGAGAGAGCTGATGATGATGATGATGACGATGATTTATTATGCATTGCTTACACCTTAAGGCAACTTAATACAATATAATATGAATATAAAAATAAATATATAAACAATATAACTAAGTAACAAAAATATGAAAAAATACTTAAGTAGACATGGGTCGATATAATTAACAAAGAAAGAGAGAGAGAGAGAGAGAGAGATGATGATGATGATGATATTATTTATTATGCCCCAGTCTTAGACTTTCGGGCAAAAAAGAAGTAACAAAATATAACATAGAAACTTAAACATAACTTAAAATTAATATACACGGAGAAAATAATAATAATTATAATGAAAAAAAAAATAATAAAAATAAAATGATAATAAAAATAATAACCAGAATAACCAGAGAGAGAGAAAATGAGCAAAGTGAGTCAGTGCGATGAGAGTCATTTGGTAGGTCGTCCGAAACGTCGACAGAGACCAGAAAGCATCGTTGACAATTCGCTAGCAACAAAATACAATAACTGGTACATGGGAGATGATACAATCATGAGGTGAACTGAATTCGCACCACGCGTGACTCTTCCGACACGATAAGTATCCTCCCACACGTTTAATACGCTTCGTAAACGTTCAATCTTTGGAGTACACTCGACGTGCTAGTCGACGCACAGTCATATCAACCTAATAACTATTTTACCCGTCACGAGATTATCGTCAAAGAGGCTCCATGAAAAAAAAAAAACAAAAAAAAAAACATTCCACTTTATCGAGGTATTTTTATCGCCGGTTCGAACTTTCGGACGGTTATCGGAGCTGGACAACTTGGATGGGTGTACTGATGGAAGACCCTTTTTTTTTTGGAACTCATCGAATTTAGTGGACGAGGGGAACTGTCATGGTTGATTGTGGGTGAGGTTTTAAGATGGTTGCTGTATTTGATGAGATTTTTCTTGTTTTTTTTTTTTTATGATTCATTCGATTTATTTGATATATTTGATATATTCAACAAAGTATTTTATATATTTGATATAGTCAATAAAATATTTGATATATTTGATATATTCGACAAAGTATTTGATA